>CM045759.1:139036193-139236193 GCA_025200525.1 Camellia lanceoleosa | reverse complement strand
GGATTGTTCTTGTGGTCATTGCGTGGTTTTTATCACAATTGGAAGGTGTCCAATTGTGGTTTTTCCACGTAATATCTTTGTGTCTTTTTCTCTTGATTGTTTGATTGGGATTGTTATATTCTGCTTAAAATTGATACATAATCACAAATCAACATCTAGGTGTTTTCTAGATTTTTCACAATGATTGCTCGATGTTCCTCAGGAATTATTTTGTCTGCCTTGCTGAGATTTGTTCTGTTTCACCCCTAGTTACTGCTTTCGACCAAAAGTGTATTGTTTTGCAATTTATTGGAGCCTTGCTGACCCCAAAATGCGATTCAGTCGAGCCCCAAATAAATTCAATACTTTGTTTTCTTATGGAAATCTGTTTTTTGTACCGGAGGTGAAACAGTGCAAACAGGGTATTCCTAACCATGTTTGTCTTTTTTTTTTTACCCTTCTTTATCATAAAAATACTCAAGAGAGGGTTGGAATCATCTCCAAAACTATCAATTAGCAAGTTGATTGCTTAATGATTTCGGATACAATTTGGACAATGATCAATAAATGCAATGAATAAATAACCACCCCTCCCTCCTATCATGAAGTGAATTCAAGAAGGGAAGTAGAGACACTTCAAGATTCATCAAATTATCATGAATTGATGTGAGACAAGCCTTGACACAAAAAACTCGGTATAACGTCCGACCGAATTCAATTAATCATATTGGTTCTTTATGTTGGTTGTAATTTAATTTTAACTAATTTTATTAGCCTTTTTTTATTACCTTTCCATTTCTTTATATTTTCTCCTGTTTGTGCAAAAGTGATATTTACGTCCACTAAGTCCAAAACGCAATAAAGAGAAACAAGCATAAACATAACCCGAGAAACAAATCTTATTATCTTCGGGGAAAGTTACAAAGGAAGAGTCAAACTTATTTACAAGCGATAATGGATTCCAAGTCAAACTCAAGATATGCAACAAGGACTAGTCAAACTCAAAAGAGTGATAATGACTTAGAAAAACTCAAACTTGAGTGATAATGACTTAAAATCCAAACTTGATAATAAGTGATAATGACACTTTCCTTAATAATTTTCAATGGTCAATTAGTCCCTTAAAAGTAAACACATTAATGAATAAAGAGAAATGAAAAATAAAAGATTGTGCTTTAATATAAGAACATGTATACATTTGGGGTAGTGAACCTCCAAAGAATTTAAACTGTTAAGTATAGAACATTTTATGCCTTTGGTAGCAAATCCCCTAAGAGATTAAATCAGTAAGCATAGAGCGTTGTATACTTTTGGTAATGAACCTCCTAAGAATGAAACGTTTTATGCTTTTGGTAGTGAATCTCGAAAGAGATTAAACCATTAAGTATAGAACGTTTTATACCTTTGGTAATGAACCTCCTAAGCATGAAACATTTTATGCCTTTGGTAGTGAATCTCCAAAGAGATTAAACCATTAAGCATAAAACGTTTTATACCTTTGGTAATAAATCTCGTAAGCATAAAACATTTTATGCCTTTGGTAATGAATCTCCAAAAAGATTAAATCATTAAGCATAGAGTGTTTTATACCTTTGGTAATGAACCTCCGAAGAGATTAAACCATTAAGTATGGAAGAGTTCCTTTCTTATAGTTGAACTACAATCTTAATTTTTCACAACTTTTTAATCGAAATAAGCAAAGAATGGAGGGGGGTTGGAGAGATGATTATGCGAAGTTGATTAATTGGTTAGTAAAAATAAACTTGATATTTAAAACATAAATCGTTGAAATAAATTAAATAGCCCCCTAAATAGCATACAATAGTGCTGAAATTAAGCTATAGAAAGCGAGCAAAATTAAATAGGATCAAGTTAGTAAATAAGTAGAAGGAATGGTGGCTAACCCCTCCACTTTAATAGTTTCAAATTATATAGTTTAGATGTTAAAAAATAGCCCCAAAAGAATTTGAGAGAAACCTACCACTTTTACTATTCATCGCCGGAGGTACTATTCATCGTCGGGGTTACTATTCATCCGGTGGGGTAAATTATTTAAAGTAATAAATTACAACAGTTTATATACAATATTTAAATTACAGTAAATATGTAGGTGGTTCAGCCTTTCCATTAAAGCGATAAAAAAAACAGTTATGAAAAGAAGTAAATGAAGTATTTAAACAAAGTATATAACATTTTTAAATTAAATGAGAATTTGCGAAAACTCACCTTTTGGGGAAATGATGAATTTTCTGAGTCACAAACTTTCTTTTGATTACTCTCAAGTCTGTGGAATGTGTTCTCAATTCTTAGTCCAAAATTTGGAATTACAACTTTAGTGGTTTGTTTTTGAATGGTGTATTGATGAAATGGAAATAAAAATATCAAATAAAATATTTTATTTTCCCTCTCTCTCTAAAAAAAAACTAATTTTCTTTTTTTTTCTGATTCTTTTTCTCTCAAACTCTCTCGCACCACTTCATTTTTCTCTCCCTAATCTCCCAATTTCTTTTTTCTTTTTCTTTTTTTGAGCCTCTCCCTTTGTTTCCTTATATAAGCAAATTATAATAATATAATAATATACTTATAGAATTATTATATAATATATGGTTATATGCATATAATATAATATATATATACCTTATGTTTGATTTGGATGTCGGCAGCCGAAGGCTAATCGACATGAAAAGATTTTTTTATTATTTTCCTTTATAATATATATATATATAATATATAAAATATCTAAAATATATAATTTATACCAAAATACCAAATATATAATATAATAATATAACTTTTTATTATTTTATTATATATAATACATAATTTATACCAATTTATATAAAAACACCAAAAATATGAATAAAATTATTCAAAATTACAAAATACTAAACTAATGAAATATTTAGTATTTTAAAACAATTTGGCTATAATGGTGAAGGTTGGGATTAAAGTTCAAATTCCATCTCTTGTACCAAAGATTCTGTGAGAAACACATTCTACTTGTCATCGTCGGGTAATCAAAAGAAAGCGTCCAAGTCTTACTGCCAATCAAAATGGGGTGTCTACAGTTACCTCTCTTTGACAGAGCTCGAAGTCATTTCATGACGTAAGTGAATGTCAAAGCCCGAAGACGACCCTTTTGATAAGGCCGTAAGACTTGAGCAAACAAACAAATGTGCAAATGCAAGTGGTTGAACCAGAAGGTTGCCTACGTATCCCGTTTGCAAGGAATCAAACCTGCGTAGTTCAGGGGCAAGATGCAGAATGATATGTAAAACATAACTTATGATCATGCAATGAAATGCAATCAAGATAATGATGTGACACTGAATGAAAGCATAAATGTTGGATGTAGTGAATGTGAGATCCAAACGCTTCGTCCACAAGAGGAGGAAAGTGAACTTGAGATCCAAACGCGTCTTACGCGAGAGGAGTATGTGACCTTGAGATCTAAACACATCTTACGCGAAAGGAAGAAGATATGGTAGAATGACAAGGGGTAACCTTTACATGTAGAAGCCACTGATGCCACTTTTTTTTTTTTTTTTTATCATATTCACAACTTTCCCTATTCTCTAATGAGGTGACAGACCAGGTTGGTTCAGTATCCAGAATTGAGACGTATTCACGCTACCTCAACCTATGGGGCTGCCATACAGATTTCAAGCCAGGGATACACCCCTGGGTATTTAAACTAGACTTATTCTCGAAAATTCCAAACCTTTGCGTTCTAGGCATCGCCATTCGAACTCTAGTTTCTACCGTCGCAATTGGTCTCCTAGGAACTCATTGAAAACACAGGCAGGTGGCTATACCAGACCACCTAAAGTCGTTCGAGCACGACAAACACCAAAGGAATTGCACCTCTAGAGGATTTAAGGTCTGCTAGACATTGGGAGTGCATAAGGTAGTGCGATTGATTTGAGATGCACTAGACAGTGCGATGCGCAAGATAGCGCGATTGAATTTGAAATTGATGCGCAAGATAGCACGATTGAATTTGAAATTGCACAAGACAGTGCGATACGCAAGATAGCGTGATTGAATTGAAATTGTGCATTATGTGCACGAAGTGAGATTATTGTGTGATAGATGCACATAATGAAAGGAGGAATTGTAAGTTCGAACCAAATACCGTATACATATACCATATACAGACAAGATACATACTGATACGGACATAAACACACACATGTACATACGGTATACATATATTCATACACAGACAAAATACACACAGATACAGACATACGGTATATATATACATATACAGACAAAATACACACAGATATGTACATATGGTATATCTATATAGCTTTGAGGAATATTCCGTTTGCGGCCGTTAATGGGAAGATGCCGTTACTGAGAAGGCATATTTCGTTTGCTAACGTCAGTGTGTGTATACAAAACACGTAAAAAGAAAGGAAAAACACAAAATGCATGGATAAAGGGGTTCGACCTTTTGATCTCAAGCTTAGTTTCCCAGTCCTCAACCACCGAGCCGAACCACTGAACCAAACCACTCTTCTGGCAAAATATTCAAATATATATATATAATACATAGGTATACGAGATATATATACATAAAACCAAAACCAAACAAAAGAAACACTAGCTGCTATGGGGGCTCGAACCTCTGACCTCAGGCTTAGCCTTTCAACCATCAAATGCCGAATCAGACCACTTCACCAAGTCACTCTTGTGACAAAAATAGTCAAATAAATGTATATAATACATAAATATACAATACGTATACATATATATATATATACAACTCTCCTGTCTCTCTCTCTGTTTTTGTCTCACTCTCTCTTCCTTCATCTTTTTCAAGCGTCGTGTCTGTTGCATGATTTTAACAATCGCGGCGCCTGACCGACAAGCTATCCAATCCTGCCCCAATTGTTATTGATTGGCTCGGCCTTTCTCCCTCTTTGTCTTCTTTTTCGCTCTCTTCTTAAGTTGAGGCCTGCGAGAGAGACAGAGGTAGAGCAAAAGCCTACAAACTTTCTCTGCCACCACTTTGCAACCTCTTTCTTTTGCATTACTCTCCTCCGCCATGGCTTCTTCACACAGTTCTCTCACTCTTTTTCTAGACCTGAACGAGTCCACGATAGAGATGATCGATTCTGACTCCCCTGAACCTCAACCACGCGCTCCTCCTCCTTCCCCTGTTTTCAACTTTCCAGCGATGTCAGTTAAACAAATAATTGCGGCACAGTCTGACATCGAAGCAAACTCGTATATGCTGAGGTCATGTGTGGAGACCGTGATTGTGGTCTCCAACTTGTCCCGTCGACTGTAGAACAGGACATGTGAGGTACATCAGTTAAATGCACAACTCTCCCTCCTCCAACGTATGTACAAAGATGCTCGAGTAAAAATTAGCGTACTGAAAAAGCAGAGCAAAGAGCTGAAACGACAAGCCACCTCTGTGGCTCGATTCGAAGTTTCTTCACACAACCAATTTGATGGTCGGCGAGGAATAATCTCATTCGGAAGCTCTGCCAAGGCCGAGGCAAAGTCTTCAAGAGTTCCGAAGAAGTAAAGATGAAGCGAGGCAACTAATGGTAAAGTCGAGCAACGAAGTTGTGTACAAATGAAGCCGGTTGTAATCTTCGCCACCGGGCTGCTGTCGGAGAAAAAAGAAGAAAAAGATCCCTCTCTCTCTCTCTCTTTGTTTTTGTTTTTTGTTTTTTTTCCTTATTATTATTTTTATTTATTTTCATTTTCAGTTTTTTTTTTTGCTTTTGTTGTTGTTTCTTTTTTTTTTTTTTTCTTTATGTATATATTTTGTACAAATGTGATCGGGGTTAATCCCCGAAATTAATAAAACGACTTTGTTTGTGAATCTGAATGGCAAATCAGAATGGTTTGAATATTTAAATGTTAGAAATGATTGTATTTCACACTGGAAAATTTGAGCCTATTACTGAAAATGTAAAAGAAAACTCAATGAACTGAAATTAGGCAAAACACACTTGCGAAAAAAATGGACACAAAACGGACACAAAACCAATTTACAAATTTTTTATTTTATTTATCTCTTTTTATTTTTTATTTTTTGGAACAAAACAAAACAAAACAACAAAAACAAAATTTTGTTGTGACTTTAATACACACAAAATAAATTACAACCTATCGGGACAAAAGAAACGAAAACAAAACAAAAATAAAATGCTTTTTTTTTTCTTTTTTTTTCATTCATTTTTTTTTCCAGATAAATAAAAACCTTTTTTTTTATTTTTTATATTCAGATAAACTAAAACTCCAACCAAAAACCCGCTTTTTTTATTTTTAGATAAACTAAAACCCCAACCAAAAACTCCAACCAAAAACCCCTTTTGTTTTTTTATTTTTGATTTGTAGTTCAAACACTAGCTTCAAATAGACTCTTTTCTTTTTGAAAGACTTCTCTTTTGTTTTTTATTTTGTAAAACAATGATCGGGGTTGGACCTGCTAATTTTATCAAGTGTTATTGTGGATGATTTCTTCTTGCAAATATCTTGTACCGTGTTTGCATATGATGACTGGATAACACTTGCATGACAATCTTTGAAGAACACTTGCGCTTGAATTGGTTCATGAATCGGATAATAATATCAACCAGACAAAATGAAAAAACTACAACTTGATAACAAAAGAAACATAATGAAAGCAACTTGAACATACTAAAACAAAAGACTTGGTAATAAAACAAGACTCAAAATACAACGACAACACAAGAGGACAAAGGGAATCTTCTGGGAGTGCACTCCACAACTACAACACAATGTTTGGCCCACTCACCACTAAAGGCTATCATCATTACTCCATCTAAATTCTATAAATGGTACTCCCATAATGTTGTTTATGGCAGAAGAGCAAGGTTTTACATTTTGCTCTCAAAATGGAGATGTTGCCCACCAATAGGCTCCAAGACTGGATAACCATTTTGGATGGCTCGGAGAAGATGAACTTTTGCGGTTTCGGCCTAAATGCTCTTTTTCCGTTGAGTCGCACTCCACTTTGCTTTCCATTTCTCCATGCTGCTGCTCGGTGCTGGAATCCAATCACACATATATTTTGTTTAGATTCACAAGAGATGTGTCCGACACTCGAAGAATTTCAAGCATTGATGGAATCTCAACGTGATAAAGAAATCATGCTTCAACCCTGTTTTGGCCATGCTCAAGCTTTAAGACAAATGTGTGGGCTTACCTTACACGAAGCTCAATCCTTGGCTCACAATGGGGAACTAGATATTCCAGATTTGATTCGTCGGTTTTCCATCACCGGTGACAAAGACGACCTCCTTTGGTGAGGTTATCGTCAGCATGCCCTTTGCTTATGCTTACTTGCACACTTCCTTCTTACCCCTAGTCGCGGTGGAGTTAGCATTAAACTGATTGAAGTAGCCCAATGCCTTAAGGAGGGTAAGAGTTGTATGGGCTTAGTGTTGGCCGAGACTTTGACGGGCTTAGATGCTTTTCAACGGGGAGAGACTACTCGATTTGCGGGGAGTCCATTACTTCTCCAGGTATTGTTTCCCACCCTCCTTATTTATGATCCTTACATCACTTGGCATTCAATCTCTTTTTTTTTTCCCCCAAAACCCTTTTCTTACTTTTCTCTCAACGTGTCTCTTATTTTTCATCCCTTTCCCCATATATGGTTGATAGATAAGCTGAAAGTGGTAGATCCTTGCCCCGAGTACTCGGCTAGGACTTACTTTCGTCATCCACAGCTAGTAGAGTTCTCCTCAAAGGGAATGTGGTGTGACTGGATGCATAGCAAATCTACGGCTGACATTGCTTGGCGTAGCCCCTAGCTTAACTTGGCTAAGATGAGTTCTGACATGTCACAACAGTACCGATTGATTAGCCTTACATACTGTGTATTCTATTTTCCATTTAGGTTTAGACACCAGTTTGGACATGATCAGATTTGTCCAGATGAAGGGATAAAGTACCCAGCTTCATTTCCCGTTCGTGGTTCGTACTTGCCTCGGTACCTCAGCGCTTGGAATACGAGAGAATTTCTGGCCCTTGCCCTTACTTTCAGTTCCATCCTTCCTGACGAATACTTGGTTTGGCTCGAGGATGAGGAACAGATTAGGCCGACCTCGGTTACAGAAAACTTCCACAGGCATGAAAAAAAGACGGAGAACTGACACTTGACTCATCTATGCCCCTAGTTTATTGCTTTGTCTTTTCTTTTCAAGTTTTTATGGAAAATCAACTTTGGTTTGGAGAATGTACTTGTGATAAATCAATAAAATTAAAGTGAGTATTGAAAAGTTTCCTTTTGTATTGTAAACGGTAAAGTTTTAAGAAGCAAAACAAAAAAAAAATTGAATTAAAACTTTTCAAAACATTTTTTTGTTGTTTTCTTTTTCTTTTTTCTTTTTTTTTGTTTTTCAGAAATGGTTACCACCGGATACATACGGAATTAATCCTAAGGCTGTACAGCCCCAAATCAGAAGATCATAACCAAGTCGTCAAACGGTGGAGAATGACGGATTGATTAAACCAGATGAACAGGACAATTGGGTTGAAAAATAGTGATGGCCGAACTTCGGGATGAAGTTACCTACGTATCCCAAAGATGAGAATCAGGCCTTATGTAGTTTGAAGAGGGTTCACTCGAGTATTTATTCTCTCCTTTTGCTCTCTAACTTTTGCCAAGGTTGCCCTTTCGGGTTTTCGACCTTGCGAGCTTAGTTTTTCTTTATTTCTAATTAATTAATTAACTTTTTTATTTTTTTATTTTTATGCTCTAACTTTTGTCTAGGTCGACCTTTTGGATTTTCGGCCTAACGAGCCTCTCAGGGATAATATTTCTTCAACTTGTCCATGTTGATCGGTTGAGAAAACTCCAGGCCATCCAAATCTATAAGAATAATTGCTCCTTTGGACCAAATTGACTTGATGATATAAGAGCCAGTCCAATTGGGTCTGAACTTGCCCCTAGGGTCATGGATGGGGGCTCGGTTGTCTTTGAGCACCATGTCTCCTTCCTTGAGATTTCTGGACTTGACTTTCTTGTTAAAAGCCCTCGAAATTCTACGTTGGTAACCTTGGATATGATACAATGCCTCCAACCTTCTCTCGTCAAACAGCATCAATTCTTCAAATCTACTTTGTTGCCAGTCCGCCTCCGCTATCTGACACTCAACCATAATTCTTTGTGACGGTACTTCAATCTCGATTGGCAGAACAACTTCCATCCCATAAACAAGAGAATAAAGAGATGCTCCTGTAGATGTTCGGATCGACGTTTTGTAACCCCAGAGTGCGAATGAAAGTTTCTCCGGCTAGTCCCTGTAGGTTTCAACCATTTTCTGCAAAATTCTCTTGATGTTTTTGTTTGCACCCTCAACAACTCCATTGGTCTGCGGCCTGTATATTGATGACTTTCGGAAAGCCACATTATATTTCTCAAGCAGGTCTATCACATCTTTCTTGAAATGCGAGCCATTATCTGAGATGATCTCGTTGGGCACCCCATACCGACAGATGATGTTGTTTTTGATCAACTTAGCTACATGCGACGCCTTTAGAACGGCATAGAATTGAGCCTCCACCCACTTTGTGAAGTAGTCGATTGCTACCAAAATGAACTCATGCCCGTTTGACCCCTTTGGCGTGACTGCACCGATAACGTCAATTCCCTAGACTGAGAAAAGCCATGGTGAAGTCATATTGTAGAGTTTCGACGGCGGAATGTTCATGCGATTGGCATGGATCTGACATTTGTGGCATCACCGTACAAAGCCAATACAGTCCTCCTCTATGGTTGACCAGAAGTAGCCTTGTCTAAGGATTTTCCGAGATAGCATCACATCATTCATGTGAGCTCCGCACTCTCTTCCGTGGATAGCTTCCATAAGGCACCTTGATTCTTCTTCCTCAACACATAACTTATGCATTCCCAGATGGCCTCTTTTGTACAACTTGTTTCAGCAGATGATGAATTAGATGGCCAGACGCCGTATTCCCTTTTTGTCCTTGGCACTTGCCCCTGGTGGGTACGCTTCTTTGTCCAGGAAATTCCAGATGTCGTAATACCAGGGGTTCGTGTCTTGAACCTCATCTATCATGGCGATGGTCTCATATGCCAGCGTATACTTCTGTTCTATGATGATCGGGCACATCTTCACTCCAAGCGGAATGTCCACCATGGAGGATAAAGTTGCCAACACATCAGCAAATCGGTTGTTCTCTCTGAGCAAATGCGTGAATGTCAATTTCTCAAACCTCGGAATTAACACATCCAGCGCCTGATGATAAACCATTATTTTCTCTTCCTTAACCTGCTAATCTCTGTTAGCTTGAGACACAACCAAATTTGAATCTCCAATAACATCCAATCTTGTTGCCCCTAGTTCTAGGGCAGCTTCCAAACCAGTAATACACGCTTCATATTCTGCTTCATTGTTGGATACTTTAAACCGGAGTTTGAAGGCTAGAGGTATGTGTGAATCATCGGGTGCTATGAACAACACACCGATCCCATAACCATACTGATTAGACGCTCCATCAAAGTACATTGTCCATGGTTCCTCTTCTATCTGCAGGATGTCTTCATCTGGGAATAGATACTCCACTACTTCATCATCTCCTTCTCTTTGGGTGATCTCGAGAAATTCGCTCTGACTCTCCCTTTGGTGATTTCGCGTGACATACTTGAGGTCAAACTCGGAGAGAAGAAACAACCAACGAGCTAGCTTACCTATAAGTGCTGGTTTCTCAAAGAGATATTTGATGGGATCTAGGCTCGAAACCAGAATTACAGAATGAGCTAACAGGTAGTGTCTAAACTTCCTCGTTGCCCAAACCAAAGCTAAGGAAGCTTTCTTGAGAGGAGTGTAGCGAGTTTCATATTCTAGCATCTTCTTTCTTAGATAATAAATGGCTTTCTCCACCTTCGCTTTTGATTCTTGCGCTAGCATGCACCCCATGGTTGAATTTGTTACTAATAAATACAGGATCAGTGGTTTTCCCGGTTCTAGTGGCAACAATACAGGAGGATTCTGAAGGTACTGCTTAACCTGCTCGAAGGCGAACTGACACCGATCATCCTATTGGAATTTCTTTCCTTTCTTCAACAGACCAAACAGTGGTTTACAAGTCAAGGTTAATTTTGAGATAAACCGTCTTATGAATTGCACCTTACCCAGAAAGCCGCGCACCTCCTTTTCAGTTCTTGAGGGTGGCATTTTTACGATGGCCTTGATTTTGGAGGGATCTACTTCAATTCTCCTTTGTGTAATCAGAAATCCCAACATTTTTCCTGCAGTTACCCCGAAGGTGCTTTTCTGTGGGTTTAACCTCAGTCTATACTCCTTGATCCGCTCAAAGAATTTTTCCAGTGCGGTGTAGTGACATCCTCGCTTTTTAGACTTGGACGATCATATCATCCACATACACTTCAACCTCCTTGTGGATCTTGTCGTGTAAAATGGTGGTTGCAGCCCGCTGATATGTAGCCCCAGCATTTTTCAGTCCAAAAGGCATAACTCTATAACAGTAGGTACCCCACGACGTGATGAAAGCAGTTTTCTCCCTGTCTTTCGGTGCCATCCAAATCTGATTATACCCGGAAAACCCATCCATGAATGAAAGCAAAGCATGGCCAAGTCTACCAGTTCATCGATGTGTGGCAATGGAAAATCATCTTTCGGGCTTGCTCTATTTAGATCCCGGAAGTTGACGCAAACCCTAATTCTGCCATCCTTCTTTGGAACCGAAACGATATTAGCCAACCAAGTCGGGTATTCAGATACCATCAAGAAACCTGCATCAATCTGTTTGTTGACCTCATCTTTGATCTTTAATGCCCAATTTGGGCGAACTCTGTACAGTTTCTGTTTGACTGGTCAGGCCTCGAGATTAAGAGGGATTCGGTGCTGTACAATCTCAGGATCTATTCCAGGCATGTCTTCGTAAGACCACGCGAAAATATCTTTGAAATCTTTTAATAAAGCGATTACACGCTCGCGTTCCTCCGAAGACAATGTGGATTCGATCTGGACCAAATGGGGATCCTCCTCAGTATCCATATTAATTGCAGTGATTTCATCTGTGCAGGGCTTAACGCACCTCTCCTCCTCTTGGTCAACCAAAATTTTCAAAGGCCGAGGAATTTCTTCCTCTTCGTTTAAGTCAAAATTTTCAAAATCAAGATCAGTGCAACAAACTAAAGGCACAGAGAAGTAAGCAAACTCTACGACATTTCCATTAGTAAAGTCTAGGTCCTCGGTTATAGTTGATTCAAAAGAAAAACTAAAAGAAGACTTTGACAGGACTTTGGCATCCGAGTTACCACTCCCGGAAGTACCAGGCTCAAAAGAACTCGAATCTGACTCTGACTCTACAGACTCGATGGAATTAGATTCAGACTTATTATCTGATTCAGAACTGCTAATGATGCCTTTTTCAAATTTCCAGATTAGGTGTGGAGCCTCAGATGCATCCACAATAAGTTCAGAGAAATCCTCTTCTAGTTTATCCTCGATCATTGGGATAGTAAAACTATCCCCCAAGTTGTCAGACTCAGTTCCGATAGTAGAATTTGCTAGTAGGTCAGTCAGTGTTTTTCCCAACAGCTCTTCTTCTTCAACGTTCACAGTTACAGTCCTGCCTTGACCTGTATTAGTATTCAGGTCCATCTGCTCATCTTCCTCTTCCGGTAACTGGTGCCCGAAGAAGATCTTGAACCCGGGATAGATTGTCTTTGTCTTCTGGTCAAACCAAGGCTCTGGAAATCCATAAAAGGGGAAATCTTCCCTTTGGCGAACAAAGCATCCGTTCAAGGTTCCCCATATTGGTTTGTGAACTAACTCATATTGTTTTCCATCCTTCTGTGCTTTAATTTTTCCTCTCAACTCAGCCTACTTCTTTTGCCAATCCTCAGCAGTAGGTTTGTATCCCAGCCCTAAAGCGTGAGGGTTGTGAATCAGCTCCTTGCTAATAGCACCTCCTTGCCTGCCACACCTGCCTAGTCCTGATCCAAGCATATGCCCCTGTTTGTTTATCATGTAGATGGACTGAGCACTCACATAGATTTTGTCAGCTTCTGCCATGATAGATTGGACTACCCAGGCTTCTGTTAGTGAGAAGCCAGAGAGGAATACATCTTATTCCCGTATATGATTTCCAACACTAGTGTGGTAGTTCCCTGGGGAGGGTGGATCGACGAATTACCGTACACCATAGCAATCCCACCTTTGAAGGGGTATTTCACCAACTGATGGACTGTTGATGACATAGCTTTTATCTGATGCAACCATGGCCTTCCCAACAGTAGATTGAAGGTAGCCGGAACATCCATTACATGGAATTCTACCTCATGTTCGGACGGGCCGATCAGGATATGGCTTTTGAATGTTCCCATGACATCCCGGCTTGTATTGTCATAAGCTTGGACGGCTTGAGTTGTGGATGTGAAGTCAACAGGCCTCAAACCTATGGCCTAAGCAGTCCGTGCCGAACACACATTGATCGCCGATCCAGTATCTACTAACATTACCGAAATCCACTTCTTTCGGCTCTTTAGAGTTACATACAAAGACCGGTTGTGGTTGGCACCCTCAGGTGGCAGCTCTTTATCCATGAAAGATATCACGGGCATAACATCGCCGGATGTGACTAACGATACCAGTTGATCAGTGGTAGTGTCAATAGGAAGTTTGGTGCAATTCATTGCCTCTAGCAATGCTTGCCTATGCTCCCGGGAAGCCATTATCAATCCCTAGATTGAGATATTTGCCTGAATCTTCTTAAGCTGTTTCAAAACCAGGTTGTCTTCACAGTCATTCTCTCTGGTGTTATCAACCTCTATGTTAGAGGATTTTGGTTGATCTACAGCCACAGGTTTGAAGTACCGACCACTCCGGGTCATGTGATTGATTTCGTCCATATACCATGTATCGTCGGGACTAGTGGATTTCCACCCTTCGTCCGTGTATGCATGACTTAGATCATTATCTTCCCACCACTCTCCAGCAGTCATGGCCAAGCTTTTATCAGACTCTACTTGGAGCATGTTCACATCACGCCCCTCAGCAACATTCCTTTCCTTTCCAACTATGGTTTTGGTTTCTGGCAAGGCCATCTTCCTTTGAATTTCTTCCATTCTCTCCTGTTGGAATTGTTCCAGCACTTGTTCTGTACTAGACGTGGTCTCGTCTTTTTCCTCCCTGATCCATTTTGTCTGTTCTCATTTCCCCAAAATTAATTATACAAATTAATTTATCATTATAATTAGGGCATTTCCCCCCCCCCCTTACCACATATCAACCCAAAGGCTTAAATTCAACAATTTGACAACAATAGTTCCATTTTCCAAACCTTACATTCACATGGAGTTTAATATCATAAAACCTCTCTTTTGTTAATTACATAACAAACACTAACTTTTCCAAAATTACCCAACAACCCCAACATATCAAAATGCCAAAATTTAAAGACAAAACTCATAAGAAGGGGTAGGATATCCCTACCTCAAAATTAGAAGCCCAAAGGAGAAGATGACCAAAATCCAAAGTGCTCCAAATCAAAGATTTTTCAGATTAAAACAAAGCCCAAGCCACATTCTATCTTTCTTGCAAAGGACTTAGGGTAGGAACACACTAATAGGAGATGAAACCCTAGAAAGAAGGTGTGTAGAGAGAGAGGGAGCTTAGATCTAGGGTTTGCAAAATAAAAGAGATGAAAAAAGTGAATTGTTTCCCACTGTTGTCTACTAATATAACACAGGCTCGCTCGAGCGAAGAATTGGTCGCTCGAGCAACCAGACACAAAGAAAGACTCGCTCGAGCGAAGAAAGTCTCGCTCGAGCCAATAATGCAAAGCTTCAGGTCTGCAACCAGAAGCACGCTTGAGCGACAGAATGCTCGCTCGAGCGAAGAAACTCAAAACATACACCTCGCTTGCTCGAGCGAAGGAAAGCTCGCTCGAGCCAAGAAATGCAACTTTCAGGTCCCGAACCAGACGCAGATGCAAGCTGAAGCGAAAGACTTCTCGCTCGAGCCACCCGATACAAAACTCAACTCTCGCTCGAGCGAACAAACCCTGGCTCGAGCGAAGGATCTAAAACAAAGAGCTCGCTCGAGCGACAAAGTCCTCGCTCGAGCGAAGACACCAAAATCTGGACAGCAAGCATTTGCTCCCAATCACACCCAACCTATAACAAACCTGCCCAACACATCCTATAACTCATAAATAAGGAATTAAAGGATAACAACAAGATATAACAACAGCCAATACGACGGAACATAAGTCTGGAACACTGTACATAAAGGGGTAAAACCCGGGATCACTATATTGACAAAGTTTCCAAAAACATTCAGCACTTGATAAAATGGATCATGGACTGTTACATAGATTCATGTAAACTCATACTCTACTGTGAAGATGATGTGGACATTCTTGAACATGTTAAAAATTGCTGCAAAGTTATTGCGGTTGATGCTCCTGTGACTCATGAAGTAAGTATGCTCATTGATATTGAGTAGTAGTTGTTTCTTGGTTGCATTTTATGACACTCCTTACATTATACTATTATCCTCTTCTTTCTTTATGGTGTGCATGGTTGATGGCCATAGGAACACTTCATATCACTTTGAAAGAAAATGGATAATCGACAATTCAATGTTTCCTATGCAATAAAAAATGGGAATTAAATGAATCCAACACCTAGACACTGACCTGCAATCAGCACACATATTATAAACATAGCTAATAATTTCTAGAAAAACTATTCCAGGGAAAAATTTTCATGAGTTAATTTGGGAAGCCATGAAGAGTCAATTGATGTTTTCAGAAAATTTTAACCTCATTTCTTATGGGTTCCTAACATGTTTGGGATTGGTATCTTGATTCTTTTAATCAAAAATATTTCATAGAATTGTTAACAGGAATCCAAATACTACAAATATATAGAAATATAGAAATATTGAGGGATTTTGTTGGTCTTTAGGTCCATTGTACCCTGAATCTTCTGGGGCTAAAATCTCATATTGTACCCTGAATTTTCTTTGACTCTTCTCCCCCACAATTTTGCAGATCATGGAGGTTCTTATTCAAATAGCAAGGAAGACTTTGATCTATCGATGAGTTTCATTGCTAAGATTGCTACAAAGTTGAAGCAAAACCTTAGGAAAGCAATTATGGCTCTTGAAGCATGCAAAGCACACAAGTTGGATATTGAACAATAGATTTGCTGCCTTTGGCTTGTGTGAACAAAAGGTTTGGGCTTGTTATGCAGGGTTTTTGGGATTTTTTTTAAACCATAAATTTGGACATGAGAAATTCACTTGGGGGAAAAAAAAAAGAAAAAACAGAATAAGAATTTCATTTATTACAATTTGACATTCTTGAAATGCTCTGTCCCCCTATCTGTCACTCTCTATATATAGGTATACCTCCCCTCTGTATGTTTACAAGACCACCTTCTTAGGGAAGATGAGCCTTCATGAGGATGATGAAGAGATTTATGGGGTGCTTTCCTTTATTTTCTGGACATTCACTCATGGCTCTCTTCAAATACATCTTCATTGTGATATCAGCCAATGACAACGGTGAAGGTACAGTTTGTCCTTTCATGGTTTGTTTACTGGTTGCTAGAAGACAAATGAGCTTGGGTTGTTGTCCACTTGTTTTTTGTTGGTAAATATGCAATACATTGTTGAGAAGGAACCAAAAGGACAAAGTAACATATTAGGGCTTTTTTTTTGTTGGTAAATATGCAATATATTGTTTGAGAAGGAACTAAAAGGACAGAGTAACATAAAAGGACAGAGTAACGAATCATCACAGTTAATTAGGTGGTAGTAAACATATATTGTTGAGAAGAAACACATTGAAAACATAATGAGAAACAAGATCTTGAAAACTATATATGTTTCTCATTATGTTTTCAATGTGTTTTTGAATTTGAAGGCAATCACCTAATTAACTGTGATGATTCGAATTTGTTCATTTCAGCTTTAGCTTTCTTTTTATTCCCACTTCTTTTTTCCTACTTTTATTAGGTGTTATGTCTTTGTTGGAGGTTATAAAAGTAAAGTAATGATATTGTTTTAAGTTGTGTGTAATGTTGGTTATCTCACCAAACAAATCAATGTTCAGTGTCTACAGCATTAAGGGAACAATATGGTGAAGGGTCATGCTGTGCATTTATTTTATATATAGGATCTGAATTGCCTCTAGTTTAGATCTGAATTGGAGGATATTATTTAGGCTCGTGAAATTTATTACGGGTTCTGTTTTGATAATTCGAACGTTTATTTTGTAGGATTCTTCATTTATATATTCCATAAAAAAATTAAATCGATTCAATAAACGTAATTTGCTCAATTTATCTTATTTTTCACAAAACAAAATAAAAAATGGATGGCTTATTTTTAAAAATACACATATTGTCCAAATTGGTAGCACCTGCCCTAATTGTTATCCTCTTCAAAGAACTTCGGTTAACACTTCATTCTGTTCTCAAGGAGCTGATTAGGAAGCCACATGTAAATTCTGTTTTCCTGCTCAGTATCACTCATGTCATGAATAGCCATATTCCTAGCTGATGGAAATTACAATGAATCTTTTTTTCTTTTATGTAAATTCACTTTCATTTGCTGTGCATAAATAATGATTAGATGGTTATGTGGAGCATCATGATTAGTAATAAAGCAATAATTTATATAAAAAGAGACCCTAACCATAAGATTCTTTAGGCACATGTGATGTAAGTTAAGTTTTGTTTTTAATGTTATGATATCTTGTTAAGTTAAGTTTGTGTGTATTAGCTATGTATGTACATATCTGTGTGTTCAAGAGTATTTTTGTCTTTTGTGGGAGTAGCCAAGGCAAGCAGAGCAGCTACCAAGATGATGTTGAGCTTGTCAAGGAATTGGTATTGTTTTCATGAAACTTTAATGGCCTCATTTTTCTCTGAGTTTTATGGTCTATTTATTTCAAATGGATTTATCTATTTTCTTGCATACACTTTGTTACAAAATATTTTTTGCCTAGTTTGACTTTGGTGTATAGTTTACTTGATGGGATAACTATATATGATTCTGTGTTAATTGGCCCATTCCCTTTAGGTCAATACTTTTCCCCTAACAATGTAATTCTTATTTGTCTACCATTGGTTGAACTTGAGTTGGGCTTTTAAGATCCTGAAACTCATTGTAAATAAGAAAATACCATCTGAATATGCAATTGACTGAGTCAACTGGTTTATTCATTGCAAAATATTAACTTCCAATTACTTATCATGGGTATGGTACATCAGTTGTTGAAAATTGAAATTGATTGATGCTTTCTCTTGTTTGTTGCCCAAATGTTGGTGTCTAGTTATCTGTTTAAATAGAACCAAAGTTTATGTTTGGGGGTGACTCTGTTAATGTTTGGGGTAGAGTGCACAAGCCCAATTGTTGGTATCTAGTTATCTTTTAATTAGAAGCGAAAGACTTGGGGGTGATTGTGTTTTGTTTGGGGTAGAGTGCACAAAAATTTGCTAGAGTTTGTTTTGGTTGTGCTTAAAAGATAGCCTCTTGGATTGCCACTCTTTCCAAATTTTATAGAGATGCTTTACCGGTATCTTTAAAATCCCATAAATCGATGTTGCAGGTCCACAAGTGTAATAAGCTTGCTAATCGACATGTAAGGGTCAGACTTCTTGACCCAATCTTTGTGACATGACATATATGAAAATGCATCTGGTATGCAGATTTTCATAATGTCAAATATGCTTTCTGTTTTTGTAAGAGGGTCAGAAAGGTTTAAACTTATGTTTCTCTCTCTGAATTGTGCACGTGCAGCTTTCTTTTACTGTGAGGTGGATGGAAGCTCCCTTTGTTTCCAGTGCAATATGATTGTTCATGTAGGAGGTAAAAGAATCCATGAAAGATATCTTGTATTGAGGCAGAGAATTGAGGTTTGTTTCTGTGGGATAGAACTGGATCATATTTATTCTTCTGAATGTTATGCTAAGACTCTTATAATTTTTTCTTCCCTCGGTTTTATCTTTAGTTTCCCGGGGATAAGCCTGGCCATATGGAGGATCCAACTGAGAACAGGCGGGGAGAGAATCAGCAACTCAAATTGATGATGGGAAAGAACCAGCAGAATCACGGGGTTCCAGAGTCAGCTACGAATGCCAATGTTAATGGGCATGCCAACATGAAGACAAATATGATGGATTTGAATATGCAACCACATCAGATACATGAACAGGCTTCAAATAATCAGGTTAGATTGTCTCCGTTGTTTATCTATCAGAAACAGATTTTGAATTTTGTTTTAATTTGAACTCTATTAACAGATCAGTGTCCCACTCGAATGGTTACACTTTGCATTAGCATTTGAATGCACTTATTGTTCATATCAATTGGGCCGCACTACTCCATTCAAATGTATAAATCATGGACAGGTTTAAAATGATATATCTGACAACTGAAGATATCAGAATAAGTTTTATAAATGGATCAATTTGGTGTGTAAAACTAAACTAAGCCTGGTGTTCCAATCAAGTAGAGTCAGCTACATGAATCTTTTGTCACCGTCCTGCTCTGTCAAAGGCTATATCTTCAATTAAATTAAATAAATTTTCATCCTTTTTTTACTACCACATCCCATGTCATAATAGGTCATTCCCTTCCCTTAACATTTCCATTTATGGTAATCATATTGCTCCTCTTTACCTTTGCATCTATAGGTATTTGTTGCATCTATGGTGTGTGTATATATAAATAGTGGTGGTTAGATTGAGAATCTCAAGTATATTTGAAATGGATTAAAAATATTTGAAAAGGAAAATTAAAAAAAAATAAATTTTTGAAGTAAATACAAGATATCAAGGACACTTGAAGCATATAATTTCTTGTTGTAAATGGGCTTAGCAAAAGGAGAGAGAAACAAAAGCAGCTGAAGATTTGAGACAGAGAGTAATAGAACATGTAATCTTTCACTCATGTTCAATTATATATTTCAATTATATGATGCAATGGTTCATCTACAAGACATTATTGTTTCTTGTAGAACATCCTTGTTGTCTCAAAGTATTACTGAAGGATTACCTTGGCGAGACTTGCTGAGCTGCTTTGTCTTATTGTTCAGGTATGCCAATACTTAATTGTGGTATAGTCATCATCAAATGTTTGTAATGTAATCATATAAATTTTTTGCCATATGGTTAATTTTTTTTTATGAGAATACTTCATTTTGGATGTTTTTCTAGATTCTAACTTTCCTTATTTTATTTGTAGGTGACTTCCAAAAACGATCAAGCACAAGGCTGATGCTTTAAAACCATATATATTCCTTCCTGTTTTAGAATTTTTTTTGGATTCCTTCATTGATTTTCTGTTTAGTTTTTGTTCAATTACTTATTGGTTTTCAATGGATGGATGTTTAAAACTTGTCTCAATTAATGCTTTGAATGGAATGATTGTAAAGTTTGGGATTGAGCAGGAAAATATGATGAATTTTAATGTTATATTTAGGTTGGGTTGAATGAATTTTGTTCAATATTGGATTGAATGTTTATAAACAAAAATTGATTGTTCAAAAAAAAAAAAAAAGAGATTTGGTGACTAACTAATTATCAGTCGTTGATTGTTTAATGTATTTTGGCGACAAAATATTTGGTTGAGAAAAGTTTTGGCGACTAAATAATTGGTCGCCAAATTCTACACTTTTGCGACTAAAATCATTGGTCGGCAATTTCTTACCTTTTGGCGACTAAATTATTAGTTGGCCATTCCTCAACTTTTGGTGACGAAAATAGATGGTTGTCGATTTTTTGCTTTTGGCGACAAACATATTTGGTCGGGAAAATAACATTTTTCGTGACCAAAGTGTTTTAGCGACTAAATGAATTAGTCTGGGTAATGATATATTTAGCGACCAAAAATTTAGTCGGCAAATCTAACTTTTTGCCGACAAACAAAAGTTTTGGTCGTCAATTACTTTTGCCGACCCTCAATTAGCGAACAAAGTGGCGACCACAAAAATTGGTTGCGAATAACCTTTGCCAACTGAAAATGGACTTTTGCCAACCAAATTTTTGGTCGGCAAAAGTGTAATTTCTTGTAGTGACATATTAGGAGAGATGATTTTTATGATGAGAATGAAAAAGGAGATTTTGTAGATCTTTGAGATGATGACTCTAACTCTGATCCAAAGATGACTAGGGCTAGACAAACAAGTATTCGTTCACAACAACAATGGGAGGAAAAGGAAAAAATTTAGACGAGGTGCTGCAGGTCATGGATCACAATATGATGCAGGTGGTAGTTGGTGCAGGGGGTAGTGGTCAAAGAATGTCAAAAGGGTCAGGTATTGATAATGTTTTTCGTCGATCACAATCCATGCGTGAAACTGGTGAGAGTGGATGTAATTGGATTAAGCCCTATGCTCCTAAAATAAGGTTGAGAGCAATGGATGTAGAACTCCAAAAGAGTAAGAGTATAAAGTAGCGAGAAATCTCAACAATGAATTTATTAAGGGAGAGATTGGGATGGGCAGTGTCCAAGTTTATACTCTATAATCGTATTCCATTCAATGCAGTTGATTCAGAGTATACACAACCCATGCTTGATGTTGCTGTTGAAGTAGGGTCAGGAGTAAAGGGTCCTAGTGGTTATGAAGTTTCTAAAGTATATTTGGGTATGGAGCATGATGAAATCACGGAATAGATAGGATCATTAAAGGGAATTTAGGCAAAGAGAGGTGTATCCATCATGTGTGATAGTTCGAGCAATCTAACTCGATAACACATCATCAACTTATTAGTGTACTGCAATAGGGGTACTATATTTCACAAATCAATTGATGTCTGTAATAATATTATTTTGGGTTGTTAGATAAAGTTGTTGATGAAATTGAAGAGCAATATGTTGTTCAAGTGGTGACTAATAATGAACCTGCACTGAAAGCTGACGGCAAAGTGTTAATGTGAAAAAGGTAACATTTATATTGGACAGCTTGTTGGACGCATTGTATCGATCTCATGCTAAAAGACATAGCCAATAAGAAAAATGTAGCAAAGGTGATTGAAGATGGTAAAACCATCACGAATTCCATTTATAATAGTGAATGGGTGTTTGATTTAATAAGAAAATTCACTGGAAATAGAGAATTAATTCGACATGCCATTACTTGATTTGCTACAAATTTTATTGCCATTGAGAGTATTATTAGATATAAACAACAATTGGGAGCTATGTTTGATAGTAATGAGTGGAAGAATTCTAGATGGGGGGAAAGCAAAGACTGAGCAGTCTTACAATGTGAAAACAAATTATTTTAGAAAGGAGTTTTGGCAAAAAGCAACAGAGCTTTGTAATGTTCATGAGCCACTAGTTAGAGTATTAAGGTTGGTTGATGGGGATAAGAAGACAACAATGGTTTTCATATATGAAGCTATAGATAGAGCAAAGTTGGCAATTAAAATAGATTGTCGCTACTACACCGAGTATTGGAAAATTATTGATACTCGATGGTCTTTTCAATTACATCAAGATTTGCATGCAGCTGGTAAGTGTTACGATTTCAATTATGACATGTATATTTACTTTCAATTATTAATTGTCTTTTTATTTTTAAAGGATATTTTTTAAATCCTCAATTCCAATATGGTGTTATCTCATCCAATGAAATAATAAGAGAAGTGATGGATGGACTTAAAAAAGTAATTACCAGATTGGAGCCTAATATGGATGCTAAAGTGAAAGCAACAAATCAAGTACATACCAATTATTTAAATTTTAATAGTAAAAATCAACTCTTGCAAATATTACTTGTAATGATTGTCCAAATTGTAGTTGTTGCTATTTGGAGATAAACAGAAAACTTTTGGCACTCCTTTAGCACAAAAAGCATGGAAATAATCAAATCCAGGTTTTATTTTCAAAATTACAAAATTACAATATATGAATACTTAAATAATTTTCTATCTTATTTTGATTTATGTCTAATGTAATGTGATTTTGTGCAGCTGAGTAGTGGATTATTTATGGTAGTTGTGCTCTTGAACTTCAAAAAATAGCTGTGAAAGTGTTAAGTCAAACCACCACATCATCTCGCTGTCAACGTAATTGGAGTACTTTTAGTCTCATCCATATGAAGACGAGAAATAGATTGAAATATAAGAAAATCCAAATATTAGTCTTCCTCACCTATAACATGATATTAAAATTGAGACACGTTAGAAGAAGAAACCAAGAAGAGATTGATAGGAGTTTTAATCCTATTAACTTGGATTACATATTTGAAGAAGATGATCCAATAAGTCCATGGATAGAAGAAAGGGAAAATCCTTTACTAGATGGTGTAGATAATTCTGAATGGCTGGATTTGGTCTCAGATGATGATGGTGGCAGCGACAGCAATAGCGATGGAAACGATGGTGGTGGTACCCAGAGATATCAAGCTCGACGCACTTCTCAAAGCTCAATTCCTACTCCAACTCAAAGTGACAATAGTGGTGGTTTAACACTATCTGATGGAGGAAGTGATGATGGCGACGGTGGAGGCACTTCTCACGGTGATGGTAGCGGCGACAATGGTGGTAATGGTACTAGTTTTGGTGCAAGAAGTGAATATTTTATTGGAGGATTTGGATCATGCGATGTTGGAGAACATTATGATGTCCTGTTGCACCTTTACCCCAACTACTTAGAAGGTTTTGTGGTAGTGATACATGTAGGGATGAAAGAAAAATAAAAAGCAAAGAACAACAGTTTGATTTATCTGATAGTAGTCAGAGTTATCCATATCACTCTTACCCATTCTATAATAGTGATAGCTAGAGCTATCCTTACCCACCTAAACAAAGTTACCCTTTGCCCCCTCAACAACATGATCCTCTAGGATAAGCTTTGCCAAATTATCTACAAGCCCAAGAACAGTATGTTGATCCTTTTTCAACCAAGGTATCCATTTTCTCCCCTAGTGCACCAAACAGAAAGGGATGACATGATGACAATATTCACTTATATATTTCCTACTAGATGGGGGTGAAGATAGCAGTAGCAATCAAGCTCAACAATTTGAATCCCAAGATGCACCACGTCACTCATTTTGGTGGTGACATTATGTAATTTTAGTAGTGACATTATGTAAAATGTAATCTCTGTTATTTGTGAATTGTGCTATGAGATTATGTACTTTGTTAGGTTTCTTCCATTAAGGATATATATATTTTTAAAACTATTTAAGTTAAAATCTACATATGCTACCACAAGTGTAATAATTAAAAATAATTTTATACATCTAAGTCCAATAAAAAGAAAATTTTGCCACACGTGTAATATGGATTTATGAAATATAAAGTCATTAATTATTGAAATAAAATGTAAAAAAAACTAATTATATAAGTGATTTAAAAATATGAAATATATTGGATCATATCTAAAAATTATTAAGAATTTATCAAAATTTATTTTAAAACCCAATAAATATGATTCTAAAAAAAAAAATGCATATCGATAATTTTTTTTCAAATTGTGCGAAAAATAAAAAAAATTCACAGTTTCGAATACCGTAACCATTACGCTATGGCCTTTACATCCCGTAACCGCAATCATGCCACGACCACTGTTATGGCGACCGCAACTGCTTTTTAGAACCTTGTCACACACCTTCACCATGGTTGACAACCTATAGTTGAGAGGGGGTTGAGGTGGTTGTGATTGGTGAGGAAGGGGATGAGGTGGTTGAATGAAGGTTGGAGAGGGCTTGACAAGGACAAAAGTGTGGTAGGGAAAGGGTTGGGACAGTCAAGGGTAGGTGGTGATCTTTAGTTTTGAGTTTTGAAATAATAGTTTTTGAGTTTTTATATTTTGCATTTTTCATATTTTGTGTCTTTAGTGAATTTTTTAATATTTTAATTAATTTTTTTATTTTTTAAATACACCTAACTTAAATGTACATAAAAAATAAAATATTTAAAATTCATTGAATAAAAAAAAAATAAAAATTTAGTGTATTTTCATATATGTTTATATTTATTAATCTTAAAAAAATTTATTTATAGATATTTTATTTCTTTAGATGCATCTCAAAAATAGAAAATAAATAAATTTATAAATTATGAAAAAAGCTCACTCAAAAAAACCCAAAAATTCAAAAACTGTTGCTAAAATGAAACGGAAATCAAAGGCACGTGACCGTGATTGAATCGGGTTTTACTGTAAAACGTCATCGTTCAGTTGGCCGAGTCTGAACAACCAGGGGATGGCGGGAAAATTCTGCAAAAGGACCTAATTCTCTAGGGTTTGCTAAAGAAAGAAGGAACGTTCATTGTCCATGTTTTCTGTGAAGAAATTGTGTAACTCACGATTCGAGTCCATTAGAGAGAGAGAGAGAGAGAGAGATTGTAGAACTTGATTCGAGAGGTCAAATAAGATGCCAACGTACAAGATCAGAGGAGTCAATGTGGATTTCCCATACGAAGCTTACGATTGCCAGCTTGTTTACATGGAAAAAGTGATCCAATCTCTTCAAGACGTATGCACTATCTTTGTTTTCCATTAAAAAAATAATTTTGATTTCTTCTATACTATCTCAATTTGTGTTTGCATATTTTGTTAATCTTGTGGACTTGTAATAGGGAACCTATTTGGTGTGTCTTTATTCATATATATTGTTAATTGTCATCACCACACTCACTATTTAGCGTGAAATTGTATAATACACACCTTAGAAAAGGTGTGTTCCATATGCCCATTTATGACATGTGTCTTTGATTGTGATTCATTGTCGTGTTTGTTATGACTTGGTTATGACTTATTGTGATATTAGTTATGACTTAGTTATGATTTTTTGTGACTTTTATTTTGGTTATGACTAAAGAAGGGGCCTTTGGTTATGCCTCAAGTGGTGTTTGGTTATAACTCTTGGTTAAGAAGCATGGACACGGACAGGCTGACACGTTAATCTTCAAAAAAATACAGGATATGACACATGGAGGACACGCATGAAATATATAATTTTATATATTTGTTATTTGTTATATGTTATATATATGAATCTATTATTCAAAGATAATAAAAAATGCAATATGATACTAATTCCTATAAGTTTATATGGTTTTTGTTTTATTATTGTATCTTAAATGGTTTTGTTCAAACTTATAATTAGTTTCACGTGTGTATAACCAATAAACACATGTGTTTAAGCGATTGACATGTGTGTCCTCCAAATGTCCAAAGAGTCCGGGCCTTTAAAAAAATTTTAAAAAATAAGACATGTTTTTAAGAGTGTCGGGCACGTGTCCTAAGAGTGTTCAAAGAGTGTCTGTGTCCGACATGGACACGACACGGATACGTTACCTTATTAGAAGTGTCTGTGCTTCTTAGACCCTTGGTTATGACTTGTTATGACGTTGGTTATGACCTATTGTGGTTATGATCGAAAATGTCTTTGGTTACACCTAAAATGGTGTTTGGTTATGGCCCACTGTGTTTTTTTTAGTTATTACATTTGTGATTTGAATACCACAATTGTCATAAGTTGCATATGTGTATTGTAGAATGACATTGAACTTCATCTTTAGACGGGGACATGATCGCAAAGCTTGTGGGTATGACAATTTATCCTGGTCCACTCCGATGAGGAAGTGGGATGGGACGAATTTTCCTCTACCCTCCCTGCCTGATTATATTTATTAAATATATTTATATATAATAGATATATAATTTACTTTTTAAAAATATAATAAGACTTAAACACTAACTTTGCATTTGGTTTAGTTTTGAAATCAATTTTGGATTTTGATTTTTGAAAAGAGTTTTGAAAATTGAAAACTTGTTTGGTTATGAGTTTTGAAAATAGTTTTTAGAAAATTGAATTCAAAACTTGTTTAGTTATGAGTTTTCAAAATTAGTTTTTGAGGTTTTTAGGTCTTTTTTTTTTTTTTGAGTCGAAATTTTTTTGCAATATTATAGTCAAATTTGTTTACTTCTTTCATATACTTAAATCTAAATTTACTTCTTAGACACATCTAATCTAATTTATAGGACAAAGTTTCACTCCATATGTTTTATTTTTTATGAACGTTTTAAACATTTTAACACTTCTTTTTTGGTTTTATATCCACTCAATCTATAAACATTTAAAACGTTTCATATTTAAATGTAACTTTTTATAAAATTATTGAATAATGAAAAATATACAAAAAAAAAAAAAGAAAAAAAGAAAAAAAAAAAATTGATCCGGTTTGAAAATCAATACAATTTTAATGTTTTATGTATTTATTTATTTTTTTTGCGTTCTTTACATTTTGTTTACTGTTTAAGTCTATTTAGATCATATAAATCTAAAACATAAAAAATTATTTGGCCAATTTGTAAAAACCAAACGAAATCGATTTTGTGAAAATCCTAAACCAAACAAGTTTTGGGTTTTGAAGTGAGTTTTCAAAAACCCTAAACCAAGCAAGTTTTGGGTTTTGAGTTTTGGAATGAATTTTCAAAAACCCTAAACCAAACAAATTTTGGGTTTTGAAAAATTGATTTGAAAATTGAACCAAACGGAGATATTAAGGCCTCGTTTGGCAATAGGCCGGTTTAGCCAAAAATCCAAAAAGTTACTAAAAAAGCCAAAAAGCCAATAACTCATACCAAAAAGTCAAAGATTCTCTTTTCTCTCTACTTTTTGCACATCTTTTCGTAAAAATCCAAAAAGTTATCCTAAACATACTAGTTTTTTTTTAACTCATATTTTAACCAAATAGCCAAAAAGTTACTAAATTAGCCTGTTCCCAAACGAGGCCTTAATACTCATTTTAACTATTTATTTATTATTTTACATATTTTGAAGTCTCATAATTTATGAATCATCATCCTTATATGTCATATTAGTGTTCATTTTTATTAGTACCACCATTACTAAGGTTACAAAATTAACCCTGGCTACCGCCCCGATTTTCCCTTCCCTTGATATGATTATGAGCAGGGGATGGTCCATTACAAACCCACCCTACCCCGCTCCATTGTCATCCCTATTTTGAACTGTATTGTTCTCAGTTAAATGAATGTTGTTTCTGCATAATTTTGTTTTGATACATATAAACACATGCAGAAAGGGTGCATCAGAAATTATTCAATGAACTTGTGTAAGCCACGCGTTTTGCACAGACCAGTTGTTTTTTGGTTTGTATTGACCATATTGATGAGATTTCGGCATTCAGATTTATTTGTTTTGCACTATGCAATGTGTTCAATGCACACACACATGCATTTTAGAATCTTCAAAGTATGTTTATTAGTTGGTTGTAAAAATCAATTGCTTGTTATTGAGAAAATTTAATTGTTGTTTTGATATGGGTTGGGATTCGATTTGAACCCATCCTTACAACATCCATAATGAAATTGCTTGGAAGGTACCTTCCTGTGTTGGAATTGGAAGTCTTAACTTCTTGTTGGTATATATCAATGAATATACCCTATATTTTGAACCGTGTTGATATTCGTGTTAGTAACCTTATGGGTGTAGCATTCATTTTGTTTTTTAAAGAGCATGAAGATCTGAGCTTTGTATCAAGAATTTTTTTGTTGTTCATTTTTCTATGTCATTGTAATTAACATCAATATTTTTCTCTGATTACTCTTTGCATGCATAAAATGGCAGAGATCTAATGCATTATTGGAGAGCCCTACTGGAACTGGGAAAACTTTGTGTCTTCTTTGTGCTACATTGGCTTGGAGGAAGAATTTGGGAGACTTCTCAACCCGTGCAGGTGAGAGAAGAGGTCATAATGCGGGAGTTGAACTTTCCAATGAACCATTGTCGCAGTCTGAATCATCAAATATACCCCCAATAATATACACATCACGTACTCACAGCCAGCTTCGGCAAGTTATTCAAGAGTTGAAAAGAACCAATTACAGGTTAGAGTTAATAATGATCCTTAGTAATGAAATTTATGCAGTTATAATGGACCCCCGACATTTAGTAACATGTTTTCTGTATGTTGTTTATACATGGAAAGGCTATTCAAAAGACAAAAAAACTTCTCCGCAGGGGGGGGGGGGGGGTTAAGATTTTGCTTACATTTGACCCTTCATAGCCCCCACAATGGTGGGAGTCTTGTATGCTAGGTTGCGTTTGTTTTTTTGGTTTCCATGTATATAGCAAAGAAGCATGGACATGGACACGGACACGGACACATGACACGACATGAATATGACACGGACACGACAATTTTCAAAAAGTGCAGGACACGACACGTGGGGGACATGCATAGAATATATAAGTTTATATATTTATTTATTTATTTATTTTTTGACAAATATAATTTTATATATTTATTATATGTCATGTACATGAACATGTCATTCTAAGACAACAAATAAATAAAATATAACACTAATTTCTATAAATTGACATTATTTTTCTTTTATCATCTTATCCTATGTTATTTTGTTCAAACTTATATTTAGTTTTGTGTGTCTAGTCAATAGACAAGCGTGTCCTCCAAGTGTCCAAAGAGTGTTTGAGTCCTAAATTCTTTATAAAAAATTAGGACACATTTGGATGAGTGTCGGACACGTGTAGGGAGAGTGTCTGATGAGTGTCATGTCCGTGTCTGATGAGTGTTGGTGTCCGACATGGACACGACACGGACACGGACACACCACCTTTTTAGAAGTGTCCGTGCTTCTTAGGTATATAGTTTATCAACTTATTTGTTGTATGACAATCAATGACATTGATAACTGTACTTTGGTTTGCCATTATATGTTTCAAATTTGAAACTAGACAGTTGGAGGGTTTTGTGTTTGAGTTGTATTTTAAATTATTTCTATTATTATATATTATTTTGTGTGTATGTGTTTCCCCGTTATAAGTCTTTCCCAGTGCATCCAATTATTTGCCCTGTTTGAAATTACAACAGTATTGTTTGATTGATTTCGAATCTACACATCCTTGTGCATTTGCCATCAGATTGCATTTCTGCAAATGGACATGGAAATGAAATATCTTTGTAACATTATACACACATACTGCCTTTTATCGTGTTTATTATGTCCAAAGTCATATCCTCAATTAAGTTAAAGTAACCATGTTCTTTCTTATCGCCCCAACCCATGTTCTGCCAGGCCTTCCTTATAGGTGCATTAAATGGTCGACAATTATTATTATCTTCATTATATACACGTAAACATTTATAATATTTGTAGAGGATTGAGTATTATGTGTATTTTAACAATGTGATACTTACCTGATTTCATTGCTGAACTTGGCTATATTATGTGCTTGACGATATAGAATCTGGTTGATCTTGCAAAACAGAGTTTTAACCTTTTGGGAGCTTGAACTGTGAACAAATCTATCGTAACAGTAAATTGTTTGATCACATATGATCCAGTACCAGTAAGGTACCTTGGACTTCTTATGCAGAAAATTTATTGTGCTTGTTACAAACCTGGACCAGTTTATTTTTTTCAAAAATTTTACTGCAGGTGTATATATATGCTCTTATTGATATGATATCAACACTACACATGAATGCATTATTTACTTGACCTAGTTCTTAGTGGAATTGGAAGGACATTGTAAAAACTTTAGAGACCATATTTATCATGATGAACTTATAAATGTTCTAACAAAAAGATTCAGTGTGATTCTTTAACTGAATATATAGAGAATTTTTCACCCAACTAATGGTTTTGGGAGCATGAGATAGACAAAGTGAACATAACCGAGGGAATATAGACGAAAGGAACTTAACTGATGTAACTTTGGAGGCATATGAGATAGAAAGGGCTGAGTGGATGAAGCAAAATATGAGTGTATGTGTGATCTTTTGGGTGTTTCGTTCAGGGTTTCAAGCCCGAGGGTATGCAACTTATGGGAGACATTGATAAAAGGTGGCAGCAAGAGGCCCAAAATGTAAGGGGCAAATAGGGAAAGGGAACTCCATCCAATAGGAAGGAGAGAGAACTCAAAAGGCTTCATTGTTCCATCAATTATAATTTTCGGAATGAGAGTGGTGATTTAGCTATTGTTAGCCTCTAAATCTTTTTTTTTTTTAATGTACTTGGGCGGTGCCCCCTTGGCATCTTTTCTATATCAATTTCACTTACTCAAGGAAAAAATGCAGGCCCAAAATGGTAGTATTAGGATCTCGTGAGCAATTATGCATTCATGAGGAAGTGAGTTTGCTCCATGGAAGAACCCAGACAAATGCCTGTCATTCCCTTTGTAGAAAGCGCAAAAAGCGATATTGCCGCCATTTTCCTCGTGTTACAGGTAATTTTGTAAGAGTTTCACGTGGTTTCTTGTAATGATGTATATTGTTTGATTTGTCTATTTAGCTTCAAATCCTGATTTATGTGCTTTCAAAGTAAATATGAATATTAGGATAGGCTGGAACAGGTAATGGGCTTGTTTAGCTGAATCAAATAACATAATTTTCTATTGATTACAGTGGTGTTGATTTAATCTTTTTGAAGCTAATGGATTGAAATTTATGAACTATTTCTTGTCAGTCCGAAGGCTCTTTATGATATGTACCACTCCAAAGTTACTTTTGCTTCCTTCTATTTTTTCAGTGCATCAATTGTTCTGAAAACATTATACATTTCATTTTTTGTCCCTGTAGAATTCATGAAGGAAAATCCCAGTATTGGAGATCAACCTATTGATATAGAGGATTTGGTCAATATTGGAAAAAGCTGTGGAGCGTAGGTTTTCTACGTATTCTTTTCACTTTATGACAAAAAAGTGAATAATAAATCCTTGTATTTTTTTAACATAAACACTTTTTTGAAGGTGCCCTTATTATATGTCACGAGAGCTCCACAAGGTTGCTGATATCGTATTTGCACCTTATAACTATCTTATTGATCGTGGGAACAGAAAATCTCTTTCAATTAGGTGGAACAACAGCATACTGATATTTGATGAAGCTCACAACTTGGTAGGTAGAGATGCTTGCTTTTGTGATATCCTGGTCTTGTGAGTTACTTTGTGGATACCATATAATTTTTTTAATATATCACATGTAATGTAACAAGTAAAAAAACCATTTGCTGTAAATCTTGCATTTTTGTATATTTAATGCTTCATGATCTTGGCTAGTGATGGAAGAAAAATCTCCGATAAAATGCAGGAAAGCTTATGTGCAGATGCTGCATCTTTTGACCTGCCTTCAGGAATTCTGACAACTTGCATTTCTGAAGCAAAAAATTGCATAGACCTTTCTATTGCAAGGAGGGAAATCTCAAATGACAAATCATGTAATCCAGATAATTTTGCTATTCTTAGAGGTAAATGAAATTGGTTGAATGAGTGAATGTACATAAAAGTTTCCCTTCTTGTCAGTACGTTGATCCTGTATATGTTTACTGTTCTGATAATATTTCTATTTTGGCTGATCTGAAGTCAGCTTGTGTCAAAATGATTATAGAATATGAGGTTCTCATTCCTATGCAAAATTTGATTTTTTCCCTGGATTTAGTTATATTTTTAGTCACTTTGCTGCTTCTCATGAGTTAATCTTGCATTTCTTGCAGCGCTTCTGTTAAAACTTGAGAAGCGAATTGCTGAAATACCTATTGAATCCAAAGAATTGGGTTTTACCAAGCCTGGGCCTTACATTTACGAACTACTTGCTGATCTGAATGTCACACATAAAACTGCCACAAAGCTGATTAATATAATTGAAGAAGCGACTTTGCTTCTTGAGGAAGGTAAGCTGCAAGCAGTTATTGCCTGGACATTCAGGGTTTCATCACTATCCATGTTGTGCTTGTTTGGTGCAGCTTAAAAGCTGCTTATTTTAACTTTCAGCTTAATTTAAGCTATTTTGATGTATTTGGTTTAGCTTATAGCTTATAGCTTTTTGAAAGTCAGAAATCAACTTATTCTTTGAGTGGGGCAGGAGATACTTAATTTATAAGTCAGAAATCAGTTTATGTTCATAGTTATAAACTATAAGCTATTTAGGCATAAGTTATAAGCACTTTACCACAGCGCTACCAAACAGGGCCGTTAATTGCTCTGAATGCGGTTTTTTTGTATGGGAACATATATATATATATATATATTTTAAGCAAATAGAATAAAAAAAAATTAGTCATTCTTTTTCATATTTCTTTGGTTGGTTTTATCAATGTTTGGACATGGACAAATTCATATTACAGAATATGAATGGTGGTTAGCCTTGCTGGTGTTATCTATCGTATTATATCTTTTTGGGTGCTTTACACCTAGATTCCTTTTTCCTTTCTATAGATGCAAATGCCACTGATAGTGGAGGGCCACACAAGGTGAAAGGAACCGTATGCAGACTGGAAAGCATGGGTGACATTCTTGGAATAATTTTCAGAGATGGGGGTAGAGCTCATGCTGAATATTATCGTGTAAGATTGGGAATTAGTCTATGCATTGTTACGTCAGAGCTGGAGTTTTCTCCATATTTCACCTTTGTTGTGTGGTATTGAGTTAATTGCTGACTTGAATTCTTTTGTTGTGTTTTCAAGTTTCATGTTCAGGAAGTTGAAGCAAGTGCTACAGCTGCTTTTAAAGGTGATAGGGATGTTTTTTTTTTTTTCCACTATCTGAACTTCATTTGCTATGCTTGATGTGTATTAAAAATTCTTCTTTTCTGTGATGTATACAATTTTTTTCCCTCCTTTCTTGTGAATTGTCTGTCTATCAAGTTTTTAAAGAATTAACTTGTATGAATCTAAGATTTAAGTCAAAATCTTAGATTTATGCTTTGATTACACTGGTGAGATATACATTCCTTCTCTGAAAGTCTTTAATTATATATTTTTTTCCTAGATGCTTTCTACAAGGTCCCAATTTTTATTTTCTTTTATTTTTGTTTAAGCACATTGCTTGTCCTCCAGTTTTATCATCTTGTATTGACAAGTATTTCCACTTTCCCATCGCCAAACTCACAATTGCAAATAAACGTTTTGTCTCTAGGAGTTTGTCTTAATATGTTGTACTTAGTGAGTTGTGAGATTAACTAATGGATTTTGATTATATCTTTGATTTTCATGGTGCAGGTAGGGTATCTAGAACACTCAGCTGGTGGTGTTTTAATCCAGGAATTGCCATGGAAGAATTCTCCAAGTTGGGTGTTGGATCTATCATTTTGACATCTGGCACATTATCTCCATTGGATTCGTTTGCTCAGGAATTTAAGTTGTGAGTCACTTTACATGGATTATTCTTAGCTATATCACTTGGTTGCGTCATGACTTTCAAAGTTGATAAAAAAATATTTACTTTTTCTTTGGTTTCCATGTCAGAGAATTTCCTGTTCGATTGGAGAACCCTCATGTCATATCAGCAAATCAGATATGGGCTGGAGTTGTACCGGCTGGTCCATCTGGTTACTCTTTCAACTCTTCATATCGGAGTCGTGATTCCATAGAATACAAGCTGGAGCTTGGTAATGCTATTGGTACGTAATTAGGTACTGATAATGATGGTTTTAGGTGTTGGGTATCACAAGTACTCTCAGTGGGTCAATGATTTGCATACCATGCACAATGATAGTTACAGGGGGTGATAAATTCTTTGACCCCCCTTGGTTTAGCCAGAATGTGAGCTTTTTTAGATCTGATCATGTTTTCCTAACAGAGGGAAATTTTGGCTTTTCAGTGCACTTGATGAAGATGTCATTAACATTCTTAGCTAGGAAAATTACCTATGAAACCGCGGATGTGTCATTGGAGGCGGCGTATGTGTGGACACGTGTCGGACCACGGACGCAGCGTCGACACAGCCTTGACCTAACGTGTCCCTATTTTTTTTTTTGAATTTTTGTAGGTGGACACTCTTTCGGACACGCTTGACACGTCGTGGACACGTTGTAAATAGAAACCCTAACCAAAGACCTAACCCATTGAAGATAGAGAGAAAGAGAAAGAGAAAGAGAGAGAGAGAGAACCTGTTGAGGCTAGATCGAGGAAGAACCTGTTCATCTCTCATCGTCTTCATCTCTTCTCTCTCTGTCCATCTCTCTCTGGTGTCGCCTCTCGCTCTCTGATTGTGTCTGCCTCTCGCTCTCGCTCTCTGATCGCCTCTCGCTCTCGCCTCTCACTTTCTTTCCCTCTTCCTTATACCGTGTCTGTCTCTCCCTCTTTATTCTTTTTATTCTTTTTTTCTTTTTTATGCCTTTCTTTTGTAAATAAATAATATAAATAAATACAAATAATATATTTATTTTTTAATTTTACATATAATAAATAAAATAAATAAATAAAATTAGTATATATTTTTTAATTTTACATATAATAAATAAAGTAAAAAAATAAAATTAGTATATATTTTTTAATTTTACATATAATAAATAAAATAAATAAATAAAAATAAATAAAATTAGTATATATTTTTTAATTTTACATATAATATATATATAAAAAAAATTATATATATTGAACGTGTCCCCAGCGTGTCGTGTCTCCTATTTTTTGAAAATTTGCGTTTTTGCGTGTCCGTGTCGTGTCGCGTGTTCGTGTCCGTGCTTCATAGAAAATTACAAATGAACCTTAGATTAAATTAGTCTTCTATTTGATATCAGTAGCCTCATTGCCATAATAACTACATAAATTATTTGTTCCTTGAATTTGATGCTGCAGTCAATTTTGCTCGAATTGTACCGGATGGACTGCTAGTATTTTTTCCTTCTTACTACCTTCTGGACCAATGTATTGGGTGCTGGAAGAATATGGTAAGGCTTACCACAAGTAATGAAGAATTGTGATCAGTTTGCATTTTCTTTTTGATGAACTATCCTCTTTATTCTCTAGAATCATACAAACTCGACAAATTCCAGCACAATCTGGGAGAGAATCTGCAAACATAAGCTACCTGTCGTTGAACCTAGACAATCATCACTTTTCCCTTTGTCAATTGATGTAAGTAGCTGAATCTACATACTTATTCAACACTCTTCAACTTTTCCTTATATACTGTCATCGCGTCATATATTTCAACTGCATTAATTTTTGGGCAGGATTATATGACTAAGTTGAAGGACTCCTCAACTTCTGGTGCAGTATTTTTCGCAGTTTGTCGTGGCAAGGTGTGATTTCATCATGAAATTTAAGCAACACTTTCTTGCTGTGTTGTGGAAAACATTTTCATTTTTCTGTTGCGCTATAAACATTGTTGTCAAATCGTGAATCATGTTGCTAAAATAGTTAATAGTGAATTGTAAGATTCGTTCTTTTTTTTTTAAGAGCAACAACAAAATTTTATTAAAACAAAGTGTGAAAGAGGACAAGGAGTCCTCATACAAAGAGAGAAAGACAGAGCGAAACAAAAACATAAAACTCATAGCCCTAGGGAAGGCAAACAACAGCCCAATCCCTAGAGATCAAGAACAAGGGAACTCCTTTAAAAGGAGGGGATACAAATGCCCAAAATGACGCCAAATAATCCACCATATCCCACAAAGCCTCTACACTTGCTTCATTGCCATCAAAGATTCTAGCATTTCTCTCCAAGCATATAGCCCAAAAAATAGCAAAAACAATGCTTGTCCACATTGTTTTGGCTCTCTTGGTTCTCCCAAACCCTATAAATCGAATAAGAAGCATTTGAATACAGTCCCGCGGAGCAACCCACTACTCATCACATAAGCCGAACAGCCGCTGCCATAATATACAAGCCACCGGGCAATGAAGAAATAGATGATCCGCTTCCTCCAAGTTCCTCTTGCACATCACACACCATTGAGGGCAAAGTGAGTGATTAGGCCTTCCCCTTTGGAAAACATCATTAGTTGTTACCCTTTTGAGCCAAAGACCACATGAAAAACTTCACTTTATGAGGGACATCTGTTTTCCAAATTTTCTTATGAGAAGGAAACAAGGGAATAGAGGGATTATCAATGAGCTTATTGAAAAAGGATTTACATGAAAAGACCCCTGAAGAGCCCAGATTCCACACCCTAATATCACAAGCTGAAGAAAGAGAGACCCCCTCAAGCACTACCAACAAAGATGCCAGCTCCCCCGCCTCCCTATCATTCAAGTTTCTAATGAAATCAAAGTTCCAAGAGATGGGTGCCATAGAAGAGCAAGCCACTGACGCTATTGAAACATTTGAAGAACGAACCAACCGGTAAAGAAGAGGAAAAGATCTATCAAAAGAGATATCGCCTAACCAAACATCCTCCCAAAAACGGATGTTCACCCTATTCCCCACTCTCAACGAAAAGTAGTTAGACACAAGGGGATACAAACAAGAAATGGATTTTCACGGTGAACGACAATTGCCTCTATTAACTACATTAGAATCTCTACCATTGGGTTGAACTCCATACTTGCTTTTAACAACTGAACACCATAGCGAATCACTTTCAATAGAAAATCTCCACAACCACTTGCCCAAAAGAGCAATATTCCTAGCAACGATGTTTCCAATAGCCAATCCACCTTTTTCCTTAGGAAGATAAACCGTATCCCACCTAACCAAATGAATCCCTTTGCTCTCTTCACACCCTTCCCAAAGAAAATCTCTCATCAATTTCTCAATTTTCCTCGCAATGCTAACCGGGATTTTGAAAATGGACAGGAAATAAATTGGAACAGATCCTAATACGGATTGTACCAAAGTATATCTCTCCCCCTTAGACAACAAAGCTCGCTTCTATCCCTCCAATCTTTTCCCAATTTTGACAAGAACAGGTTCCCAAAAGGATGCCAATCTAGGATCTCCTCCCAATGGAAGCCCTAAGTATTTGATAGGAAAGGAAGCAGTGGAACATCCCAACATATTTGCTACCCTATGCACATAGCTATCATCCAAATTAATACCCACAACACTGCTCTTGTTAAGATTGACCTTGAGGCCTGACACGATTTCAAAAATTCTCAGAATCTGTAGCAAACTCCCCACTTTATTTTCGTCTTTTGATGAGAAGAATATAGTATCGTCTGCAAATTGTAAATGAGTAACTCCAATCCTATCCCTTCCCACCACAAACCCCTCGATGACACCCTTATCCTTAGCTAAATCAATAATCCTACCCAATACATCAGCAACTAAAATAAACAAAAATGGTGATAAAGGATTACCCTACCTTAGACCCCTAGATGCCTGAAAAGAATCCCTAGCTTTACCGTTCACAATGACCGACATATTGCATGACGACAAGCACCCCCAAACCCACATGCTCCACCTAACACCAAACCCCTTCCTTTCCAAAATAAAATCCACAAAGCCCTAATCGACATGGTCATACGTCTTCTCGAAGTCTACCTTAAATACAACACCTTCCTTACGTAGCCCCCTATACTCCTCCACAACCTCATTAGCCACTAAGACTACATCCAATATCTGCCGACCTTGCACGAACGCACCTTGTGCCAAGGAAATAGTTTCCCCAAGGATAACTCTAAGTCTCCTAGAAAGCACCTTTGCTAAAATCTTATATAGAGATGTAACCAAGCTAATGGGTCTGAAATCCCCAATCTTGACCAACCTCTCATTCTTGGGAATTAGACAAATAAAGGACGTGTTGGTACACAAATTAACCTTCCCACTCCCAAAGAACTCACCAAACACTCTCAAGAGATCACTTTTTACAATATCCCAACAATCTTGAAATACGGCCATTGAAAAACCATTCGGACCTGGTGCCTTATCTCTCTCACACTCAAATACAACCTGTCTTATCTAATCCTCCTCGAAGGGCCTTTCAAGCCAACTAGCCGTCACTAACTCCACTGGAGCCCAATTAATGCCAACAATCCCTGGACGATATCAGAATATAAATTTGAATAAAAATTAAAAACCTCCTTGACAATAAGCTCCTCCTTACACACAACCTCATTCTGACCCACTACCAAGTTTTTTATAAAACTCTTCTTCCTCTTTCCCGATGCAACTCTATGATAAAATCTAGAGTTGGTATCCCCCTCTCTAGCCCATTTCAACTTAGCTCTTTGACCCCAAAAAATCTGCTCCCTAAAAACGATCTCTCCCAGCTTCATTCTGAGCATTGACTGCCTATCCCTTAACGCTCCAGATAAACCCTCCCCGGCCTCCTTCACATCTAATTCCTCAATATCTCGAACTAAACCCACTTTCAACGCACCTATATCCCCAAAAACTTCACGTTTCCAAACTTTTAAATTATCCTTGACTCCTCTCAACTTTCGCATAAACTTAAACCCCTCCCACCCATGGACTCTACCATTTTCCCACCAATCCCTAAAGAACTCCTTAAAAGATCGATTTTCCAACCACATATTCTCGAACCTAAATGGGGTGGGACCCCATTTAAAGGGACAACTCTCAAGAATCACAGGACAATGATCTGACACAACTCTTGGCCCTACCTCTTGCCTTATGTCCGGAAATAACTCCTCCCACCCTAAAGTATGAAGAAACCTATCCAACCTACAACACACCCGATTTTCCTGAAGGTTAGACCAGGTGAACTGTGCATTACTCAAGGGAAGATCAATCAACTCGCACTCCCTTATAAAAGAATCGAAGTCCCACATACTCCTATTGGTGGAAACCCCATTGAGTTTTTCCAAAGCGAGCCTAACCACATTGAAATCCCCACCCACACACCAATTAGGGGAACAAAGCCCAAATAATCCTGCCAACTCATCCCACCAGTCCTGCCGACTCCTGGGTTTATTAGGACCATAAACCCCTGTCAGCTACCATTCCTTGTTATCCCTATTTCTAAACCTAATAGACAATGAAAATACCCTAACAACTACCTCACACTCCAATACAACTCTTTCATCCCACATAATCAAAATTCTCCCGGATCTCCCTGTAGAAGGCAAGGCAGCCCACCTCCTAAATCGAGTCTCCCAAATACTCCTAATAAAAACCCTATCACACTCCTCACACTTTGTCTCTTGAAACATCACTATGTCTGGTTGTTGCATTTTCAAAATCTCTTTAACTATGTCCCTTTTCCTACGAGACCGTAGTCCTCTAATATTCCAATTGAAGATCTTCATCGAGAACCATCATCACCCCCTGTCTTATTCCCCTGACCCTCATAATTGATGCTACTTTCAAGGTTTCTTAATTCCCTCAACCCTTTCCTTCACCCCGAACCTCTATGACTACCACCCCCTTTAAATGTAAACCCCTCCCTCCTAGACCGAAACTTCTTTCCACCTTTACTGACTAGTGCCAACCCAAGAGTGTCAAGTAATTGTGCAAAGTGAGGCACATCATCCTCCTTCAAAGGGAAAGACACATACTACTCATTTTCCTTAGCCACTTTTTAGACTTGTCACCATCGTGACCACAAACATTGTTCCTTTGAAGCCTATGATTAGGAGATTTCTCCATCAAAAGATTAGTCCTATGAGTATCCATATTACTTGCCTATGGGTTCAAACTACCGCTGGTAGAGTTCCTATTCGTATGTAATAGAGGCCAATTATCATTCTTGTTAGAAACCATTATACCCAATGATGACTCCCCCACCACCCCTCCCCTAACAGACACAGAATGAATACCCTGAATATGAGAAGGAGGTGAAGAATTCATGTCGTCCCTGTCAAAAGAATCGCAAACCTTTTCACCAAAGTCAAAGACTGCCTCACCCTTAGTCCCCACAGTGTGCTGATTACAAGAGGAAAATGGAACCTCCTCTTCATGGAAAAGCCGATTGAGATTCGGATCAAAATCATCAACCCTCTCCTCCTCGGTATAGGTATCAACTTCCTCGTTGGGACCTAGAGATTCATTAGAGCTTTCATGAGAACCATATCCTTTCAATGCTTGGAGCACCCCTTGTGGATCGCAAATGCCCACATCCACTTCGTTAATCATTCGATCAACACCAGGAAAAACTTCAAGCGCATCATTATTAGCTTCATCTACTTCATCAACTACAATAGGCTGCCCAATTTGGAGAAATTTCCCTGTCGATCGATCAACCATATCTGCCAAACCCAAATGAATTTCACTTGGGTTTAACCCATCCAGTTGATTCGGAACTCGTTTATCAATCCCATGCTCCATACTGATGTCACGAGTCGCAAACTCCACACCCAGCTGTTTCTTCCTGTCGCTACCATAAGACCCATCTCCTCTCTAGTTCGTTGTTTGGGTCCTGTCGTCCTCACCATCGGAGATACCCATCGTCCGCCTAACTCGACAAAGCCCTTGTTTCGAACCTGGGACAGAAATACCCGAGTGATCTGGGTTAGGCCCATCATACCGCAGGTTATGATCAAGACTTTTATGGCCCGATGGACCATCTCCCACTTGGTTAAAATCTTGGCCCAAATTATGGGTACAATTTAAGCCGTTAATACCCTCATCACCACCAATCTGTTTTTTGTTTGATACATGAGAGAGGCCCAAATCTGGCCTAGGCCCAAGATCACCCATCAGCCCATCTCCACCTAAAAAATCCTCTCCTGATCTGTGGCCCTGAAAAACTAGCCCATGTTCAATACAAACTGTATCACCCCTTGACCTCCCCTTATCGTTGACATTCCTTGAGTCAAAAATATGAGCCTCTTTGTGAACCCCAACTTTCTTGGGAACTAGACAGCCACGTGTTCCAACTGTTACCTCAACCTCATCATCTTCCCTACCTCCGGCGCCAAGCTCCGATGAAAACCCATGCTGAAAACTCCATTGCCGAAGACCCTCTCTGTGTTTGACAGCTTTTGAAAGCGACTTCACACGCACTGTGATTGCTCCTTCATCCGTCATAATCTCCACGGTTGATGGTAAAAACCCAGAAGTCGATCCTTTCACCTTCAGTCTTGCCTCAAAAAGATTTTCAAAAGTCTTGGTTCTTTTGTCCACTGCTAATAGCCCTCCGCATTTCGCACCAGTTTGTTCAAAAATCCTTATATTCTATAAATTAAACGGCAAGTCACAAATAGCAATCCATCCTCCATATGAGGCAATAACATTAGATTTCCTATGCTTCTCATCGGACCACCTCTCCAATATTACTGCAATACCTTTATCAAAAAATTGCAAACCTTTATCCCTATAGAACATAGCCATCTCCTTGGTTTTGGTGAAGAACAAAGCTCGATTCAACTGAAAGGGACGAAGCTTGATAGATAACTTGTAAGACTTACATAATTCGTTCTCGATTTGCTCCCAACATATGAAAAAATCTGTTCTCTCACACACCACTGCCTGATGGAGAACTAATGAAGAATCATTTGATACTAAAAATGGTGATTGAAGCTTAAGAACCTTCGCATACGACCTACCTCTGTTTGCCCCTGTTTTCACTTGAGGACTCAAGTCGTCTGTATGTACCTCCTTATTTGCCCCATTTTGCTGAACATCATCGCCAAGATCATTTGCCATGGCCATATGTCTTACCTGTTTTCCTGCATCCTTGTCTTCAGTACCTCTAACGTGGTTCTTCCGCCTTTTTCCAAATAAGATTGTATCAAGTAACCCAGCCACATCCTTCCACCCTTGTCGATTGACCCCTGCTGGAATGATAATGCCTGATCTTCTTATCCCAGCAACCCACTTGGATAACTTCGCAAATTCACCTCTCCTATAAGAATAACTCTGAAGACAGAAGACAGCAGAACTGTTCGTATACTTTCTGAAGAACTGCCCCACTGCACTCGTAGTTCCGACATCTTGAAGGACCTATGATGCCCAGAAGACCCCTCCTAGATCAATTTTCAATGTGAAACTTCTATGCCTATTCCTTTCAATGATTTCCACTACCTCCCGGTGAGATCTCTCATCGACCTGAACAATGATTATCTTTTGCTCAATCTTCAGATCTAACACACAATCTTTGTACCTCTTCATTGTCTCCATTCATTCTATTTAATATGATATATAATTATATATATTTATATACATAAAAAAATAAGTAAATTAACAATACGACTAAATTATATATATGGATATAATATCACATATAGCAATATAACTAATTATCTTCTTCTATATATTGTCATAGTTTGGCGAAAATGATGTTATTTCATGCATCATCACAAATAGAAATAGAATTGAATCGCAGATTCGCAGTGAATCGTAGTGAATTGCAATGAATTGTACGATTCACTCTATTTCCAATTCAATAGCACAACTCGAACAATTTTTGTTGAAACTCATATTGAATCGTGAATTGTACAATTCTAACAACCATGACTATAAGGTTATGTTTAGTTGCTTTAGAAGCATTTTAAAATCTTATGACTGTAAAAAGGCCTTTGGAAGCCTTCATTACATAAATCACAAGATTTCTTAAACAAAAACTACATATTGGAATGAACTCAGCCAGCACTATTCTCATCCTTGATGCTATTACACAAACAAGGGAGTTGAGAAGTTATGAAGACATTAGGGTCCTTTTAGCATCATTTATAGTTACATTTCTAATGGTTTTTCATGTTCCTACTCCAATTCTTGCTCTGTTATGTGCGTGATGGTTCATGAGGTGGTTGAGGGAAGCCCTTTGAGAAGATGGTAGGCTTTCACTTGGCTGGCGTCACCAGAGGCAGAGGAGGAGAGAGCCAACGCAGGTTTAGGAGAGGGAGAGTTGGTGGTAATGGAGAGCTCTGTGTATCATTGGGGGAGTAGGAGAAGGTGGTGATTGTTGGTTCTGCTGCATGCATGAGAGGCCTCCTTATATAGGGTGGTCGAGCTATGAGGCGCAACTCAGCTTGGGATAGGTAGCTCCACCCTCTTGGTTAGACAAAGTGGTAGTAGCTTCAGTCAACTGTCCACCCTAAGCATAAGTCTTGGGGAGCATATGATGTATTAACACTGGGTAGGTATGATACACCCATTTTGGGATATGTTAGAGCAACTCAGTGTTAGGTATGATTTAGCCTTTGAGGTATCAAATGTCTTGGTCAAGGTCTCTCTCTTTCTAAGACTTGTCTGACCATGCCCTGCCTTGAGTAGGAGGTGGCAAGCTGCCCTGGTGAATCCTTAAACTCTAACCTTCAATTCATAAGCCCTCTGGTGATCCTGAGTGAGGCGTACTTAGGCCCTGCTCTCAGTCTAGGTACTGCTTGATGGGACTGCTGGTGATCCAAGTAGACCGAGTGGGTGTTAGGCTTGCCTGAGTGGGAGTGCCTAGTGGAGAATTCCTGGCCGATCTAGGGGCAAGGACAAGTGTCCTTGATCGTTGTTGAGTCTTGACTGATTGATCTTTACTCCCCAAGGGGAGTATTGGAAATGCACAATTAGTCCACCTGCCACTCCTTGAGGCTGATATGTGATGCTTTTGTTAGAGAAGTCATTGATGTGGTGACGTGGCAACGTTGTTGGACCTATGTACGTACATGTTGCATGGAAGTTATTTTTAATTGTTCTTAAAAAATTATTTGATATGACTGGACTTTCACAAACAGTATTACTACGGAAACACAGTAAAATTTTGCGACTTACAAGTAGAAATATCAAAATTTCAACACAACTTCTGCCAAAACATAAATAGAAAAATCCCTTCACTATAAGAAATCTAATTTTTTGCGCTGAATATTTTTCTTAAATTTATATTGACTCTCTTAAAATAATTTTCTGGGTCTGTCCCTGCGCAGGGTTGCCCTGAGGTCAACTCATCATGCTGGGAACAGCATGAAAATAGTTCTCCTTGGGAGTTATTTCCTGCACATAGGTGCTATAACTTGTGTCAATTGCTTGGTTTTTCTTTCTGATATATCAATGTTCTTTAATTCCTTGGGTTTCAGTATACCCAAATATATGCAGTTGATGCTGCTTAGTCATCAGTAAGAAATGCTGGCTTCTGCAAATCTAAGGTACCATTGAAAGCTGAAGTCATGTCACGCATGTTAAGGGTGTATTTATTGATGATGACAAGTTTGGGATCTTTCAAGTTTTCTGTAATATTTCTGAAAACCTAGTACCTTCTTGTTTTTTATTTTTTTTAAAGATGCTTACCCATTTAATGGATATTTGTTTTGATACTTTTGAAAGCTGAAGTTTGCTGCAAAGTTGTATATTCTTATGCCTTCTGTAGCCTCAATCTTTCAGTTCCATTTTTTTACCATGGCTAATTGCCTTTATTTTATTAGGTAAGTGAAGGGTTAGATTTTGCAGACCATGCTGGAAGAGCTGTGGTCATCACTGGAATGCCATATGCCACGATGACTGATCCAAAGGTTTGATTGTCTTGCTGCCTGTTTTTTCTTGATTATTGTCATCTGTGTGAATTTGAATTGTATCAGTGTCCTGAGATATTTGTATCATTAGTAAAAGAAACTTACTTTGGAAGCTAATGTTATTGTATAAAAGCATCTTAATTTTGTTATATCTGATGTGGCATAGTGGAAACCATAATCCCAACTTTTTTATTTGCAGTTCTTTTTAGGTGAAATTGTTGATGTTCAAAGACATAAGTACGATTATTTTATTTATCTTTTAAGTTTCTGTTCTGTGCCAGGGTTTGGTTATCTTATTGTGGCCTTAATTTGCGTTGTCAACCTTTTAATACCTAGTAGTGCTTGTGAATTCCTTAGTAGTGTGGATTGTTTTTACCTTCAGAGTCAAAGTAGTTGCCTTGGTAACTAAAGTTCATATTATTCAAATTATTTTACCCAAATATGATACTGCATTCAATCCTTATTTCGAGCAATAAGTTCAGAAATATGACATTGTATTGGTTTTACCTCCTCATTCTAATATGTGATAGTTTTTTGTTGATTTGAAAGATATGGATGTAAACTATCCAATTTTAATTTGTTATGTAAGTTTTATTCCAATAGCTGTGTTTTTTCTTCATATTGAAGTGCAATTTTCTGTCATGCGTTACCATTCTATTATCTGAATTTTATATGTTTGATGTAATGTGTGGCAGGTTCGTTTAAAACGGGAGTACTTGGATCAACACACACAGTCACAACTGATGGGATGCAAGGTAGTTTTTTTGACCACCAGACAGAGGCCAGAATTCTAGCCTTCAGTAATCTGTCACATTTATAATACAAAATTTCTACTACTTCAACTACGCTTTTATTTTTTTCATCTATAATTTATTTGAAAGCGTACTTAAACCACACATAAAAGTTGCAGGTTCTGACTGGAGAGGAGTGGTATGGTCAACAGACCTTACGGGCTGTGAATCAGGCTGTTGGTCGTGTCATTCGTCATCGCCATGATTATGGAGCAATTATATTTTGTGATGAAAGGTTGGTTTTGGGTAAACGTAATGCTGGAACTTTCACCAAAATGCAGGCATATGCTAAGTTAATAGCAAAAAAGAAAGAAAACAAACAAAAGGCTAATGCATTAAAATGCAGCCGCTTATTTGTGTCCCCTCCCCTCTGACTAGTTTATAGCACCTAAAATCTATTATTTTTGTTGATCTTTATTATCGTAATTTGTTGGAATCATGCATATATTATCAGAACAACCTTGTTTGGAAAATCTTGAAGTATCTTGTATTTGAGTACACTGTACACCTTGTATCAGCTTTAACTTTTGTTAGCCACTATCCACCTGCTTTGAAATCATGGACTTAAACTTCCATAAACTTCAAGAGACTGGAAGGGACTGATCTGAGGTACAAGGTTTGCCAGAGACTGGAAAACATGTCAGAGGTATCAAAGACAAGGAGATGACTGGGAGAGAGATGGAGCAGTCCAGTTAAGAGAGGGAGAGAGAGAGAGAGAGAGAGAGAGAGGGGCAGTGGAGTACTAGAGCTCTAAGGAAGACCTGGTGATGCTTTGTAAAGTTTGTGATGCAAGGGAGTTCTTCTATTAATGGAAGGTTGGTCATGAGACAGTCACCAATTTTCCAGATATTTAGGGGTTTCGTTATGATATATCAAAACGCAGTAAGGTGGTTAGGATATGTCAAAACACAATAAGGTGCTTGACCCCTGCAGTCTGCAAGTAGGACTGCTAACGAACTGAGCTACTCATGAGCAGCTTGAGTTCGGCTTGAGTCAAATTTGTAGGCTCATTTAGTAATCATTCTGAGCTTTAGTAGAACCAAGCTCGGCTAGAATAAGCTTGTGAATATAAGAATATATAAATTATTTTCTTATTTTAAATAAATCAATTATTTCTATTATAATTATTATTATTATTATTTTTTTTTGTCTTACATAATTGATTGATGAACTTATTAACAATATGAGCTTTCTTTTATATTTTGCTCATTTTTTTGCCCCCTCTTTCTTCTTGATGTGCATTAGTGCATGTTAATTTAGGTTGATGCTTTTTTCCGAGCTTGAGCTGGAGCTGGAGCTCGATTATATAGGCTCAACTTGAGCTTGACTCGAGCTCAACTAATGTTTAGCAAGCTAAGCTTGAACATGCCAAAGGTCAATTTGGCTCAGCTTGGTTTGGCTTGCTTACGGTTCTACTGGAAAGGGGCAGTGCAGATCACATATCTACACATTTTCAGTGGTTCCTGTTGAAATGTCAAACTTCTGCAAAAGATCTGCAAATGCATGAAATCTTTAAAGTTTTAATTCAGTTATCTGCAATAAGGACTACAGAAAATTAGTAAAATGTGTGATCATTTGGATGGTTTCCTTTTATATGACAATAATTCTCTTGGTTGCTAACAAGTGTTGTGCGTTAAAGTAATCTAGTTTTTTCTTCACCTTGTGTGTTGTAAATAGGTTTGCACATCCAAGTCGTCAGTCGCAGATATCACTTTGGATACAGCCTCATATCAAGGTACATTTTGTGGGGTCAAATTGAGTTTTGTGGTCTGAGAACCTCTCGCACTGACACAGTGTTATCCATGCAGTGTTACTCCAAATTTGGGGATGTAGTTTTCACATTGACACGTTTTTTCCGAGATGGAGTAACTCGTGGTCCTACAAAGCTGGAACTGACACGAAGTGAAGACCACGGTTAAGTATCTTTTAGCTAAAACATAATAATGGTTTCATTCTTTTTACAATTCATTTCAATTTTCTTCTAGTTTTTGTTCATGACATTTTGTATTGAGATCAGCATTCCTTGTGGGTCAGTGTATTTCAAATTGTTCTGGGAAATACATTAGTTTCCGAGATTTTTTTAAATATGTTAGTTTCCAAATGAAATTGTAATATGAAGGAATTCACCTCCACTAATAGAATATGAATTCTATGTTTTTTTTTTTTTTTTTCTCTATACAAAAGTAGTTTAGTGGCTTTAAAAGCATTCTTTGACCCCTCCCAACAAGTTGAATTTGGTCAATAAATCCAATAGTAAAACATGGTTCCAAATCCTGATTCAAAATAATTTACAGAATAGTATCAAATGGATCAACTCCTTGAGTCCAGTTCTAAGAAGATTTAAAGTTAACATTTTAAAGGAATAAAGGCCCAGCAAAAATGACTCCAAAAGTTATACTACTTTTTCTTCCTGGATTTGGTGAATACTATTTGGAAATGGGCTTTGGTTTTGGTTGATTTTTTGAAAATTGAGTTTTTTGTTTTTTTGTGTTTTTTTTTTTACTGATTTTTTTTTAATATTTACGCAAATTTTGTTTTATTTTTTAGATGCACCTAACCTAAATGCACATAAAAATTAAAATATTTGTGAAAAAATAATTAAAAAATTCAATAAATACACAGAAATATGAAAATATATTGACTTTTTGTATTTGGTGAATTAAATTTTTTTTTCCATAAATATTATATTTTTTAAATGTATCTAGGTCAAGTAATAAAAATTTTACTTACAATATTAAAAAAATTCATTAGAAACAAAACAATACGGAAAACAAAAGCTCAATTTTCCAAAAAATGAGTTAAACCAAACAAGGTGAGCTTCCCTATGTTTTGCTTGTTGAGATCTTGAAACAACTTAATTCAGCAACTGAAAGTTTGTATTTTATGTATGCTTGTATGGTGACCTAAAGGCTATTTTTTGCTACAATAATCTGAATCATTTTTGGGGCCAAACCCAAATGTCCTGCAATTTGTATTTCAAGTGTGAGTCTTTCAGATATTTATTGGTTAAAATGTCATGGCTAATGATTTGTTTATGTTCTGTTCCAGGAAATGTGAACACATTGAAAACTCCCCAGTCGATGGACAAACTTCACTTAGAAAACTTTCTTGCTCCATTGGTAATTATTTGATTTTTTTAGTGCAAACTCATAATTCACGGTAATAAAACTTATCTGTGATTTTTCTCAATTCACACTGTTAACGTCTTTTGTGCTGGTGGATTTGTATGCAGACCACACCAGTGGATTCAGATTGCTCTGTTAAGTTATAATCTTCTATATCTCAGGTTAGAGGGAAAAGTTTTAGCAATTGGGGAGGACTTCTTCCTGCAAATCGTTCATCACTAACTTCCAACAAGCAAATTCAGAGTTTAACCTGGAAACATTCAAGTGATCTGCTTTGCAATGAGAAAAAATTGTTAATTCCTGGGAGGAAAAGTAAACATAACATAAATCATTTAATAGATTTGACTTGCAATTCTTCAGCGGATGAAGAAACAAGTAAAGAACTGATCATGCCATGTTCTTCGAAGAAGCCTAGAATAGAGCTTGATCCACTGCAACATATTGGGAATTCTGATGAACCTTCATACATTGTCAGTGAAGCACAACTGAGCAATGCACCTACCATAAATGATTCGGTGAAACATGAGAAATCACATGTTAATGATTACAGAAGCTTCGAAAATGCTCAAGTTGGTTCAGCAGTGCTGCTTGGAAACGAGATGATTGAACAAAGAAAGAGAACGGAATTTCTGAATCAGAAAAACAAGGTTGTTCTGCTGAGTCCTGCACCTTGTGATGAAGAAAGAAGGGGATCTGATTTTTTGATACAGGTTAAGTATTCCAACTATCTTTTGGTCAATAATGAGATTTGAACCTTACATCTACGCTGTTCGTTTGATATCTTGATTTTTGTTTATCATGCTACGGCAGCCTTGGTTTCTCACATCGTAGATGAATGAGTGGTGCCAATAGGTAGTCTAATAACATTTTCCTCTCTGATAGTTCTGAGTTGTCCTACTTGGTACCCTTGAAATAAGATGAATTTTTATGCAGGTGTTGGTGGGAAAAATTATCTGACATTGTTGTGTTGGTTGCTGACATGGAAATAAAGCAATTTGTTTTCTTTCTCTCTTCATCAATGTGCTTGACCATCGATATTAAAACTTTTAGTTGTCTCTGATCTGAAATATTGTTAGACAAATAATTCAATATGTACTTTGATGTTTTCTTTCTATATTCAATATTCCTTTGGATGTCAAAGAACAGTTTTTGATGGATTTGTTTAAACTATGAGCCTTACAGGTTAAAGAGAAGCTTAATGATGTAGAGTATAAAGAATTTGTGGGTTTCATGAAGGCACTCAAGTCTAAAGCCATGCAGATAGGTCAAGTTTTGCAGTGCATTGTGGGATTATTCTCTTCTCCAGATAGAATCCCTCTTCTTCAAAGGTAAGAGTGCTATGCATATTGATTAACAGTTCTATAATGTTTAAAAATCAATCTTTATATGTAACTTATCCATTTCTTGCATTGGGTTCCTGAGAAATTAGTATGAAAAATATCTGCTGCTGCATCTGCTGCAATCTTCGGTTGCAACATCCCAACTCTTCTGTCCTGTGCTATCAGATCCCTGTAATTGGAGCATTTTTAGTTGGTGTATCGGATGCACAAGTTTGATTTTTTCATTTTGTTTGTACTTTATCATATGATCAGCAGAATGACTAAGCCCTTCACTAAATAAAATTGATATGTGATATAACTCAATAGATGCATAAGTATAAACACACAATACATCCCACAGCTTTTGTTTGTTGCAAGATCTACTTATCTACCTTAGGGTTTCTGTTGCTGGGTAATTATTTTCTTTTGTTTAGATTTTGTTGGGGGTACTCTTATAAGCATGCTGCTTATGCTGATTCAATAAATAAGGAGTTTATCAAATTTTAGCTCGCTTCTTTTTGGACGTATTCTCGCTATTTTCCGTCATTACTTAAAAAAAAAGAAGTTAAATGCATTGTTTGTATGTGTTTGTAGTTGCACTTGCACTCTTTGCCCCCCTCCTTTGTAATTTCAGTCAGTAGTTGGCAGTTGATACACCAAAGGCATCACAGTTACCAATGCCTACTCTTCTTCCTGTTATATTGAAGGAAAATGTGTGACCCCTGAAAAGATCGCCCCTAATTTTGCCCACAATGACATGGCAAGTTACATGTCAACTTTTGATTTGTCACAAACTCAATTATGCAAGGCCCAACTCCCTTGCTATGTTATTGTGGGTGAATTTTGGGATTTAAATTGTGGGTCTCTAGCATTCCTGTATATTAAATTGATATAACTTTCTGTTCATTTTAATTCAGCAAGGTTTTGTCTTCATTATTTTGGATGCAGCACCTGAATCTGTGACAATTAGTTCCTTTTGAGCTTGCTTTAAAAACAAAATAAGACAGTAGGAGCTCTATTATTTCTTTCCTGTTACAAATTATTCTGCAGTTTGAGTTTTTCTCTTCCCTATGTTTCCATTGTCTCCTTATCTATGAATTTCCTTTCATAGTCAGTAACTATATTTGTAGAAATTCTTTTTTCTGCTTATCTTAGCATCCTAATATCTCAATCTTTTTGTTGCCATTTTTGACAGATTCAAGGATTATATCCCTGCAAAGTATCGTTCCTTATATGAGCAGTACCTTAGAAGAAGTGATGACGAAGTTGACATATGAAGTAAGAAATTATTCCCTTGTGAAGTGCTTATAAATTGGATATAATTCTTGATGTTGCACTTTCAGTATCCTGGAGACAGCATAAGTAAACATCCAAACAGAGGTAATCTGGTGGGTATTGTGAAATGAATGAGTATCAAAGAGAGACATTTTTAACAGGATTAAAATATACATATTTGATGGAGCCATTAGTATCCATGCTATAAAGAGAATAAACACTAGTATTAAATATTGAATCATTATAGGCACATATAAAAAGTTGAAATTATAGCTTTTTTGTGCCTTTTTGATACATTGGAGGCTGTAGCCTGGAGAGAGGGGGCCTAAGGAAGGGGATAGTTTTGCTGGTGGCAAGACTTAAAACCCTTGACCTTCTAGTGAAGAGCTGGGGTTTTGGTCAATTGGGCCAGCCCCGGTCCATTGTTTATCATACCTAGGTGAAACTAGAGTAGAGGCATAAGTAATGGGATTATGTCCTTTGGCAGATATCTTAATTCCCAACTTTTTGGGATTTTCTAGTCGAAAAGGTTAAAAAGTCAATGCATCCTTTTGCTATTTGACTGTAAGTAGTTTTAGATTCAGGAAAAAAATTAAAATATTTTGGGCAAATTACTTCTGTAGTCTCTATACTTTGGCCCTTGTGTTATAATTTCAATTGGCTCGATTTTGATCTTAGATTTATGATTTTGTCTCAAGTTAGTCTATCTGATTATGCTTGGTAGCATTCTTTTATGGAAAATGTGCATGTGAGCGGCACTCGTCATTTTTTTTTAGAGGCAAAATTGTAAACTTACTCAACTCAGTGAGTTAACCTCAACAAACTCATATGATTGTTTTTCATCAAAAACCTTAGTCGGTTTTATTAATTGGACCAAATTGACATAAAATCCAAAAATAAGAGTCAAAATTGAGCTAATTGAAAGTGTAAGGATCAAATTGACATGAGGCAAAATGCATGTACTATTGGTGTAGTTTGCCCAAATATTTTTTTCTTAATACATTTTGAACATTTATTTTGATGTGAGATGAGAAACCCTTTGAGAGTGGAATTATTAATTTAAAAAAGGCTCAACAACAGAGTGATAAAATTTGCGTGGTGGGCCAAAGAAAACTTTCTGTTGTGGTCTACTTGTGTTCATCCCTTAACAAATTTGCTAATTTGAATTTGCGACTTGACACGGACACTTATACCTAATTTTTTAATATGCAGAGTACTTTAGGGCACAAATAAATATTCAACTTGTGATTGTGAGAGATGAATAAGTGGGGGGAAAAAGGAAGCAAAACAAACTCAATCTCAATCTGAATGACTCTTTTGGTGTAACTACTGCCAAGAAAGTTCAGGAAACATTTCCTCTATCATGCTATGGGTCGCTGCTTTCCAGATTTTGAGAAACAACAATCTGGTGGTCCATTATACAAATTCTGAAGCTCAATGAACCAGAACTTCAGCTTAAAACTGACGTTGCATCTGCCAATAAGTGGGATAGAGCAAATCCTGGAAAATTTGTTGGACGATTAGACATGAAGATAGTCCTTGATTGTAGCTTTCACAGCTTTCGTGGATTAAGAGAGTTTTGAATGACCAGAACTTGGATGAAGACAAGAAATTTACAGTAATAGATACCGAAGATTATTGCGCAGAGTTTCAATAAGGGAAGGTAATGGGAGGTAAGATTAGATAGCATCTTTAGGAGGCTGTGCTTGGTACTATATATGTATGATGGTTTTTATTTTATGTTTTTTATTCATAAATATATATGATGGTTGGATTGGGTGAAGTGTCTTTTATTATTTTTGCAGAGGAATGTAAATCAACAGTTGTCATTCGCAAATCTTGTATCTTATGTCCTGCAAATGAAAATTTTATTAATTTTTGGTAACTTTGTCATGTATGATCACCCAGAAAAGGTAATTATTGATCAGCAGCATAACTTTAATTTTAAGAATGTCACGGTCACGTCATTTTGCTAGAGTTTCTATAACTTTTTATAGAAGAACAGAAATTTTCCTCTCACTTCTTCCTGTTGCCTGCAGACCGAATCTGCTGTGATCTCGCCGTAACTTTGCCACAATTCTCACGTAAAGTGCTGATCAGGTCGACAAAGGCACTCAGTATGTGCTTGTATGTTTTCTTGTCATTCAAATTCAAGTAACAAAACAAAAGCTCTTCCATGAATTCCCAATCCACCTTTCCATAGTATTGCAGCCTTGCTTCGATCATCTCCTGCATTGAATGCCTGAAATCATCACATGGACTAGGCGAGTACGTGAACACGGCTATAAAGTCATCAGGACCCATCACCTGCTTATTAGCATTGTCACTGACTCTGGTTGTTGAGTACTCGCTAGTACCAGTAGTGGCGGTGGCTGTGGCGGTAGTGGTTGTGGTGGTGGAGCTCGAGCCTGTGTTCTCAGATGTGGTTGCACTTATCCTAGCTTCCTCCATCAGTGAACTCGATGAGTCGGTTGCCACAAAAAACCGGTGAGAGGCACAAAGATCCGGTGGTGGATCGATAAGCCTAGGTGATTCAAACAAAAACCCACCTGTTTTTTCTTCATCACCGTTCTTGTTCTTCTGCTTGCCTTCATCATCGTCGTCGTTCATATATAGTGACTTGAAGTTCTCAAACAGAAACCGATCGATGTCAGCTAGGGTTGCTGCATCATTATTAGCATTGTTGAGATGAGGATCAACAGATATAGATAGTGTCTTGGTGTGCTTGCAACCTCTTAGGATCCAACTAGTAGAAGATGAGATATGAGTTGGGATATGTGGTGTTGGTTTTTTGATCTTGGAGAGGTAGTCTTGAAGAGATTTTTGAAGGGGTTTGGGCATTTTTTTTAGGGTTTGTTTGCTTGTTTACTTATGAATGTGAATGGTGAAAACCATGGGATGATGGGTGGGGTTTTATACAAATTTATAAGCATAATGTGAAGGAGAGAACCTCTGCCTATTTGAAAAAGTAACATAAAATATGAATGTTTATGGAAAAACGTTTCTTAAAAGCGTTAAGCTTGATGGGTATTTAATGGGTATTTAATGTTCCAACATTTTAACCTTTCTTGCCAAATTTAGATTTAGTGAGATGATGTTTTTGGATTTTGTTTAGGTAAGTTGGTAAATAAATTTAAATTTTATAAAATGTTTAATTCCCTTACAATGGATCACCTCTAGAGCATTTTTCCGGTAATTATTCGGTATGTGTGAGGCCATTTAATGATTTTTGGACTGCAAATATATTGACTTGTTATTAATGGTGAATGCAACAATGGTATTATTAGATTGACTGATGTGTAGTATAATTTTAGGCAACCTATTAATGTTCAATGCTTAATTTGGATTAAGTAGGGGAAAGTTACTGTTTTTAGTTTCCAATTAAACCCTCTTCATTTGGAAAGTGCTAGTTTATTATATATATATATACAGAAGAATGTCTAAGAGCATCTACCTTCCTTGTATAAACTGGAAAATTCAATCTGGGATTGGCATTAAATATTGAGCTAAATTTTGAGTTGAATAGTGTCAAATGTTTTGGTTGTGTTTTCATAGTCACTTTTTGGTTTCATTTTTCAAAAATAAAAAACAAAAAACAAAAAGTTTGTTTGATGAATTGTTTTGGTGATTTTTAGAAAAGCAAAACAAAAAAGACAATGCACTTATTAAAAACTACCAAAAGTTATTCTCACACAAATATATATATATTTATATAAAAATAGTAGATTTTTTTAAAAATAAAATTATTAAAAACGCGTAACATGAAAATGAAAATGAAAAAGTAAAAATACAATCAAACATATATAATTTTAGTACGTATGATTCATGTCACATTAAAACTGTGGTATCAACTAGCCTTTACTAATAGGATAATCAGATTATAAGTCCAATTTTCAAATTTTTGAGGTAGTAATTTCAAATTCTATTATTTTGGGGCCAAATGGGCAATAACAAATTAAAAGATCATCTGAAACATATTTGTTTGTCTACCTGCTCACCATTCACCTATTTTTTTCACGTTACTTATTTGTCAAGTTATCTGTTCATATGTCATTTTTCTATTTGTCTACCTAATCTATCTATCTATCCATATCTCCTCCACCACCACCAATCGCCACCATCAGCCACCACCCGCCATCGACACTAACCACCTCTAGAGACTTTTCGGCGACTAGACGGTATTGGGGAAAAAATGAAAAAAAAAAAAAAAAACTTTTTTTTAACTAATTGTTTTTATTAATTATGTTCTTATTACCAAAACAAAACAATCATTAGACCTAACATCATACACACACCCAAAAAAAAAAAAAACCAATTTTCTGTTGATAATATGTCATAGATATATAAACACTAGCTACACAAAATTAGCAACGGCGGGGTTGAGTTATTTTTATTTATGAGTCTTATTTTTCAAACTACATCTATGAGTAGAATAGTGGCTCTCTCTTATCAGTGCTGATTTTTTGGCGAATTTTGTTATGGGGTACTTACCAATTAATCCTATTAACTAGACTTATTTACCTACAGGTCCTAACTAATAAATTTAACACTATAAAAATAAGAGAGTGATAAATTTATCACTAAAAATTTATTCATAAAAACAAAGAGACTGATAAATTTATCACTATAAATTTATTCATAAAAATAAAAGACTGATAAATATATTTTTATCACTTAATAAATTTATCAATAAGACTTAATGGGTAATAAGTCTCCAAAGTAGGACCTATTGATAGTTTACCCATTTGTTATTTGTTGTTGTAGTTTCAATAAGTTTTCTTATTTGGTCCTTTCTTGTTCTCATTTTTATTCTGTATATTTTAATATAAGTGCTTTATAACTTTTAACAATCAAAAGAGAAATTTTTTTTTTTTTTTTTTTTGGACTTACAGCACAGGATAGAGAGGGATGTGGGCCCATAAAATTTGGTTAGGTAAGTTGAATAGGTCTACTTTCTTATTATCTTAGAAAATAGTATTATTTAAAATATAAATTATGGCTCAAGCAAGCAATACAAGTCAGGATGGCCGAGTGGTCTAAGGCGCCAGACTCAAGTTCTGGTTCTCGTGAGAGAGCGTGGGTTCAAATCCCACTTCTGACATATATTTTTCCTTTTTGCAATTAGGTCTTTAGTTGTTTGCTTTTTCGTCTTTAGTTTTTTTTTATTTTATAGCTTTTTTTGACTTTTTAAATTAGGTCTTTAGTTTTTTGCTTTTTCATTTTTGCAGTTAGCTCTTTAGTTTCTTTGCTCTTTTTGCTTCTTTTTTTTTTTTTTTTTTTTTTTTGACTTTTTGACAAAAGAAAAAAAGTTGATGTGTTTGGAAATAACTTTTTATTTTTTTATTGTATACATAAATGTAAATGATTGGCATGTATGACTTGATTTTATTGACTTTTTGATTTTTAAACATTTTTAGAAATTAAAAGTTAAGTTCTGAAACAATGTTTTAGATAAGGTTTAAATCTATCTATATTACTCCATCCGTCTCAAAATATTAGTTTTTTATTTTATTTTTTATTGTTTCAAAATATTTGTCTATTTTTAAAAATTAAGAAATAAAATAATATAAATTTACTATTTTACCCTTCTTTTAAATTCATTAATAATATAAAAAGTATAATTATGACCATTGATATTTCTAAAAAAATGTACTATCGAAAGGTAATTTTGAAAAATTAACATTTTTATAATATAATAATTATACTATTAAAAAAAAAGTTAGATTCTCTAAAAAAAGATCATTATTTTAAAATGAAAGGAGTATTTTTTTTTTTTTAGATGGGGAAAAAAATTCTTCTTAGATTAAGGTGGCGACAAGAGAAAAGAAAGAGGAAGCCGAAGAGGAAGGACAAGGGAGAGAGAGAGACAAGTAACTCACTCATTCACATTCGCTCACTAAAGTCACTCACATTTACACACACATCACAAACTCACTCACATATTATCATTTACTTATTTACTTAGGAGTTTTCTTAGGTGTGCAACCCACAAAAGGTGTAAGTGGGTTGCACACCATGTGCCACTCACACAAAATGTATAAGTGTAAGGTGTAAGTATAAGTGGAAGGTATAAATGAAATGTATAAGTTGCACACCATGTGCCACTTACACAAAAGGTGTAAGTGCAAGGTAAAAAAGGTGTAAGTGAACACAAAAAGGTGTAAGGTGTAAGTTGCACACTATAACATTACCCACTTACTTATTAGCTTATCACTTGTGTTATGTACGAAATAATTATAAATATTTATATTTATTTTAAATTTTTTTTAATATATAAATTATGTTTTTTAAAATTTTTTATAAAAGTAATTTAACAATCTTATCACTAACCATAGTGTATGAGAGAAGTTGAAAAGGGTATTGCAGTAACTAAACACAGATTATATCTATAATTATTTGTATGAGTGGATTTTAAATACTGATTATGAAATTTTGACCAAATCAATAAATGCAGGCATGTGAAAAGACATGTGGATTGAAAAAAGTTAATAAATGCTGATAAGGAGATTTTGATCAAATTAATAAATGTTGAGTTTTTTTTTTTTAATAAAAAATTTAGAAAATTCAAATTGGGATATTGGAACTCCCATAGGCCTTGGGGTTAAAAACTTCATTTTCCTTAATATATAATATAGATTCACTCAACATAACCCCCATACATACACTCAAAGAGAGCAACATAGTTTGGACTGATAAATTTATCAGACTAATTTGTAAAAGAATAAAGATTGGGATCCCCTTTCCCCCCACTCCCTTTGAGCCCCTTTCTTTTTTGATTGGTCACTTTTTTTTTTTTTTTTCTTCCCCTCCAATCACCACCCGCCACGTGTGTGTGGGGTGGTGGAACTTGAAGGTTGAGGAGGTCTAAATCACTGCTATTTGTAAAAAAAATACCAAAAAAAAATTTACACTCACTCACTCACTCACTCGTACTCACATTCACTTACAAGAACCCCTATGCACAGAAAAAGAACAAGATAGATAAATTTATTACTGATAAATAAATAGTTTGCAACATATCTTGTTTGTGTGTGTGTAAGAGAGAGATTAAAAATTTAGTGAAAAATATTTTGGAGATTTACGTGTATACTATAAGAAATTATACTTTTGCCGCCTAAAAAAATTTTGGTTGCAAAAAAAAATATTTTTGCTGACTAATAAAAAAATTGGTAGCTAAATTTTCTTACTTTTACCAACATAGGTCTCAATAGGTGAACTTATTATCTAATAAGTCTCATGATAATTAATGGCATTTTTTTTTTTTTGATAACCGAGTGTCCTGCCAAGCACCTCGATAATTAATGACATTTTACCAAACACTATTATAGAAAAGTCACTAATTATTGATTTTCAGTGACAATTTGAAATTTTGTCACAAAATTGCCACTAATTATAAATTTTGGGGAGTGTTTAAAACAATCGTCATTAATTTTCACCTTTTAGTGACAGTTTGAAAATGTCACAGAAAAATTCATTAATTGTAAATTTTAGCGACAATTTGTAAAAATCGTGACAAAAAAGTCACTAATTGTTAATTTTTAGTGACATGTGTAAAAAATCTTCATAAAAAATTATTTTTAACGACGATTTTACCAGAACTTATTTTTAATAGGACTTGATGAAAATTAAGTCCAACTATTAAGACCTATTGATAGTTTATCCAAAATATTTTTAAGTTAAGCAACTGTAGAAATTTAATCACCTTGTTTGGTTTTAGAAAACTGAGCTAACTTTTTAAAAAATTGAGGTTTTTGTTAACCCTTTCTTTAATTTTAGTCATAATTTTTAATTTTTAATTTTTTAGGTACACCTAACCTAAATGTACTTAAGAAATATAATATTTATGATTTTTTTTTTAAAAAATCATCAAAAACAAAAAAATATAATAACAAAAATATAAAAATTTAGTATATTTTCATATTGATTGAATTTTTTAAATATTGTTTCACAAATATTTTACTGTTTAAGTTCAACTAAGTTATGTAAATCTAGAAAGTATAAAATTTACTTGAAATATTAAAAAAAAAATTCAATAAAAAAAAACTTAATTTTGAGAAAATCAATCAAAATAAGTTGAATACAGTTCTTACGACGATGGATAATATTAAAAAAAAAAGTTTTGATCTAGCCTGCCAAATTGTCCTGGAAAAATATGCTAATGCAATTGCAAATCCTCTCGAAATCACAGAAAAAATAAATAAAAATAAAATAGAAAAGAAGAAAATATACTCAAAACTCAATGCATACAAATGAAATGCAAGAAAAACAAGTATGTCTCACAAAGAGAGTCCACAAATTCAACTTAACATACCATTTGGCACAACCTAAATATTTAATCACCCTTTAACTTCATATTAGTAATAATTAATCACAATTAGAAGAAGGTTGGAAGCAATTTCAAAATCATGTGTGTTTAATGTAAGGTATGTAGATGTATAAGGGTGAAAATGCAAAAACTGTAAAAGAATTGCCACTTAAATAAAAATGAGACAACTGGCAGCCAGATGTCCAACATTGCACTTCCCACCGTTAGCCTTTTTGGTACCTAATATATATATATATAGGATAAATTACATTTTGCACTTCTGTATTTTGTATCAAATTTTACTTTGATCTCTACACATAAAATTGTAACAGTTAATCCATTGCATTTCTGGTCAAGTGCCAATGTCCTCATTCTATTACTCCATTGCTTAAGTTTTTAATAAAATCTAATCATGTGATAAGCATATGACTACAAAATTAGGACGAAGGAGGAAAATCACTCTCATTTCTCACCTATACACATTTCGTCATAAAATTTATATCAAATTATGACTGTATTCGACAAAAACAAAATACAGATTGTGAATGATTAAAGAGATGAACTAGGGTTTTGTAGAAATTGAAATTATGAAGTTCTATTTTCCGCAATAACATAATCTTCTATCCATTACTCTTTATTTCTCTTCGATATCTCTACAGGATTTTTTATTTCAAAAATTTTATTTTCCTACATCTTCATCCCTACTTTTAGCTTGTTAACATATATGTACATATTGTATTATATAACTCTCACAAACTTATCACATGGGCCAAAGTGTGTATTAGTGAAAAATAGGGATGATTTTTCTCTCTTACTCCTATTTTGTAGTTACATACTTGTTATATGATTGAATTTCGTTAAAGTCTTAAACAATAGAGTAACAGAAAAAGAACATTAACATTTGATTAGAAGTATATGGAGTAAAATGAGATTTGATACAAAATGTAACAAAGTTTTAGGTTTTAGAACGCATAAGGGATAACATGTAAGGTATATATATATATGGATAAGGGTGAAAGTGTAAATATATATATATATATTTGTAAAAGCATTGCCACTTTAATATAAATGAGACATCTGGCAGCCAGATGTCCCACATTGCACCCCCCACCGCTTGCATTTTTGGTATATATATGTGTGTGTTTCAGTATAATTTAGGAAGGAAGAAAGAAAAAGAAAAACATAGAAGAGAAAGAAGAGAGAAACATATAGAATGGAGAAAAGGGAAGAAGAAGAACTCAATATTGGTAAGAATCCATTTTTATTTCTATAATTTTGATTTGGTGAATCACATAAACTCTTAGTTGTCTTATGTTTATTAAGAAATTTTTTTTATGTACATGAGCTGAAGATAATTACAAAACTTTTGTAGGAATTCTGGGCAAAAGAAATACAAGTTGGGAGAGAAGGAGATGCTTCCAGATTTTAAAGCAAATTATGCTAGCTAGCATAAAACAAGTGATGCTGATAAAACTCTAGATAATCAAGTTAATTGCTTAAGTCACACTCCTTTGGTTCTCTCTGTCTCTTACCATTTATATATAGTTACATACTCACATGGAATTACATACCCAATATAACAACAATGAGATCTTGCACACATATTAAACCATACCCTTAAAGACACACCCACACAATGATATAACTAAAAGAACTAGTAGTAAAGCCAACAAGAACATCAAAAATATTAAAAATGATCAAGAATATTAGAGGGTGACATACTCCTCCTAACTGATTGATAGCATCAACAAAGCGTGCATGTAGTTCAGGTGTCCATCGAAGCCTAGGTTTAGCATCATTAGTCATGCAAATGATAGGATAAGGGTGGTGGTGACGGATCAACAATGGTAACGGTGTCTGTGGATTAACGACAATAAAGTGTAGATCAAAGATGATAAAGTTTAAATCGGCGACGGTAGAGGTGGTTGTGTAAGGCTCTACCTTTACCATCGTCGATCTGCCTCCACCGTCCTTATCCTTTCAACTGCATGACTAGTGTTGCTAAACCTAGGCATCGATGGACACTTGAACTACACGCATGCTTTGTTGAGGCTGTCAATTAGTTAGGAGGACTCGTCACTCTCTAATATTATTGATCATTTTTAATATTTTTGGTATTCTTGTTGGTTTTACTCTTAGTTCTTCATGTGTGTATGTGTCTTTAAGGGTATGTTTTAATATGTGTGTGAGATCTCATTCTTGTTATTTTTGGTATATAATTCAATGTGAGTGTGCGAATATGTATAAATGGTGGGAGAGAGAAAAAAAGAAGTGTGACTTAAGTAATTAATTTGATTATCTAGGGCTTTATCAGCATCACTTGTTTTTATGCTAGCTAGCATAATTTAGATTCAAATTAGGAAGAATCTAGTGATATGTGATGTTAAATTTATAGATTCTCTTTATGAGACATGTTTTTTCCCCTCTTACATTTTGAGTAGATTTTAATTTTAATTTTTTGTTTATTTATTTATTTGTTTATAGATGATTTGTAATCGCATAAGCATATTTTCCCACGACAATTTGGCAAATTAGATCAATTTTTTTTGTATAATATTATCTATCAGCCTAAGAAGTGTAATAGATTTCTACGGTTGCTTACTGTAGAAATGTTTTTATTAAATTTGCAAATCGGGATTTGATTCATTTATCAGTGATAAATTTATCATTCTCTTGTTCTCTTTCTATATGTGTGTGTGGGAGGGGGTAAGAGTGAGTGAACTCTATTTGCCATTTGTAATTTTCTTATAAATTGATATGATAAATTTATTAGTGATAAATTTATTATTGAATGTATCTTTGATAAATTTATTAGTTCAGATTTTGTTGTTTTCTCTATTTATGTGTGGTTGTGTTCTTGCAAGTGCGTATAAATAAGTAAATGACAGTACATGAGTTTGTGTGTGTTTGTATAAATGTGAGTGCATGAGTGTGTGAGAATGAGTGATTGAGTGGTCTCTTTCTCTCTCTCAAACTAGAAACAAGATTCTTGCGTTGATCTACAATGTGAAAACTAAAGAGAACTATTTTCTAGTAAGGGTTTTCCTTTTCCTCCTCATCCCTCGCAGCATCCTTTTCTTTTTCTCTCTATCGCTTGTCACCACTAGAATTTAATGAGGTGGTGGTAGTACTGACATGGTAGAGATACACATTGTTTGTTTGTTTGTTTGTTTGTTTGTTTGTTTTTTATTAAAAAAAAAATGGTCGGAAAAATGTCATTGGAGTCAGAGGTGGTCGTCGACGTGTAGAGATGCTGACTAGATGTGATCATCGGAGATAGTTGCCGGTGATAGGGCTACCCCCAATTGACAATAGAGGGTCAATGGTCTTATGGTTGGAGTATTAAAGGAGGTGATGAAAGGACAATTTCGGGATATTGATATGTAAAAAAAGGAATAAGACTTTTAGATAAATCAGTCTAGTCAACATAATTGATGCGTAAGTGTCCCTTTTTGGTTATTGGATTTGGTGCATATTCACTACATATTTTATACATGGGTCGAACATATGAGATTTTGTTTTGTTGCATAGGCCCAAATTGATTCTGTGCGGGGAGCAAATATTCCGGCAAGCCCGCACTCTTTTCTTCCAAGCTCCGCTTCTATCCGATCACCTGCGTACACAACGACGGTGAGAGCTACCCTATGTGTGGCGGAAAACCCTTCGACGATCAAGTTAAAACACACACCAGGGGATAAATAGAGAGAAGGAAGAGAGTTGAGTGTTTAGTGTATGCCTCACCAAATGTTCATCTGTCGCGTGTGGGGGGCACAGACATGCTTATATACCTTCTGCGCCCCATATCTACTCCCAGTCATCTCCTGACACGTGGCTCTGCTATCCCATCTATCAACAGAATCTTGTCGAACATCAACCCAACCGCCAAATTTCACTCTCATCGAGCTTGGCGCAAAGTTCTGAGATCTCGCCGCCAATGACCATATCGCACTTCAAGACCAAGTGCTTCCAATAACCGAGCTTCGTTTCAGCCGTGCTCGACCGCATTCCGGCGACGTCGAGCACAGGATTGGTCATTCCGATCAACCAAAGGCCTTCTTACCGAGCTTCAGGCACGAATCTTCATGCCAAGCTATGGGTGCGCGCCTTCCGACCGAGCAACGCACGAACCGTGAAACCCTTCTAGGCCACGGACGTCTCTGCCGAGCTCTCACTTGACCAGCCTTCATACCAAAGAGCCCAAGTAGCTCGGCTCTGCAGGCCCTTTTCCATTACCGAGCAAAACCACGGCACAATCTTGAAGCCAAATACCTCGGCCCAATCTTGTTCGGCCCAAACTATATCATAAATCTCCCTCTCAGATTCCTATATAGATTTTTTTTTATTATTATATATAATTACAACTGTGCTTATGATTTAAGTAAACTTTACATTATATACAATTTGCTCTTCTTTTGCATAAGATAATAGCTTGATATATGTAATTAGTTTTTACCTTTTTTGTTTTTGTTTTTGTTTTTGTTTTGTTCTTTTGTTTTTGATTTTTGTAGATTTTCTATGCTTCATTGTCATAATAAGACTTGCCTTCGAATTAGGTGCTTCTTTTGTTTTCTACATAGATCTATATTTTGAAAGATAAATTGGCTTTACTATTTAACATTACACTTTCTTCATAATGATAATGTGTTGTTGATTTTTGTTATCATAATTTTTTTTGGAAAAAATGGTCTTATGGTGACTTTAATGTGAAATTAAAGTAGGTCTCAACTATTAGTTGAGATAGAATTAAATGAGTTTAGATTATTTGTAATAAGGTCTTTACACCACAAAAAAAAAAAAAAAAAAAAAAGACAAAAGACAAAAGACACAAAATCATTAAGAATTGAATGAGAAATTGTCTCATAAAATTGGCCTTATGAATGAGGTTTTTTCTGAAGGAAGGGAGTTATGAATGTTTCAAGGATGAGCTTTAGCCAAAACTATGATCCAAGTTGGTTATGGAAAAATTGCCACACGTGCGCACGTGCGTTGCCCACCCGGTTCGAGTCCATGAAGTTTGGGCTTGAGGCTTGCTGGAATGGGTTAGGTTTGACTAGGTTGGATTGGTGGTCCTCCAACCTAATTATATACACACATGTATACACTTTGAATTCCTATCAGCTTTGCAAGAGTAATGGCCTGCATTTGGTGCCAGGCTTGATAGCTAAAGGCTCCTCCTCTCTCCCTCATTGTGTATAAAAGGAGACCTATCTTTCTTGGTTTTACAGAGAATTTTTTGGCTTCCAGATTATACATCAGTTTACTTGCTCTTATAATTTCCTTCATGTGTGAGAGAGTGCTGCCATTGTCGGTTCGCCAAAGTTAATAGAAGGTGCTTCTACGTTAACCGGTCTAAACTGTTGTATCTTGGGAAACAGAAGTCGACGTACCTCTAACACCTATGGTGAGGTGACTAATCTGTTTTAAGGAAATTGTGGTATCACATATGTTTCAGTTTGCTTTCATTACGATTTTATTGTATTATGTATTTCTGTGCAATATGATTGTAAATTCTAGCATATTTTATTATTCTGTAATTTAATTTGATTAATTATGAATTTATTTATTTTAGGAAAGTTTATTAGAAAATCCTTTTTCAAGTACATATATCTCAATTAGTCCATAAGATATTCTTATATTTTAATAAGTCCTATTATTTAGAAATTTGATCTACCAAATCCTAATTTAAGGTATTTTTTGGACATTTCTACCAAATATTCTTTTATTTTTTTGAACGGTTAGCAATTCGGTAATGTGAATATTCATATTTTACAATGTGAATATTCACATTAACATGTGAATATTTACATTGACATGTTAACATTTACATTGATAGTGTGAATATTCACATCACGAAACATTCACATTGTAAATATGAATATTATTAGGGGTATTTTGGTAACTATGTCACCCATAGAACTTATTGGAACATAAAAAAATAATGTGGACTAAATGAAACATAAGTAGATGAAAACAAATTTATGAAAAAATGCCTCTTTATTTTAGTTATTCACACAATTTATCCAACAATTTTTTGTTTTTTGTTATGTTAACACTACACTTGGGCTTGGCCATTTGGCACACTAGGTAAGAAAATAAAATAAATATTTCTATTTTCTCACCATTTTAGTTTGGATAAGTAAGTAATTAATATGATTCTTTCTATCTTGTTTTTTTATATGGAAAATGCGGGCGACCCCAGTGGGGCGACCTCAGCGACCACGGCGTCATGGGTGATTGGCGGAAAGTAAAAAAAAAAAAAAAGAATCCATTTAATCACACCGCCACCTCAGGTGGGGGTATTTAGTAGGACTGTTTTTATATATAGGTTTTATCTTAATTTACCAAAATAACCTTTATGTTGCGAGGATGCAAGTGAGATTTAAAAAAAAAAAATCCCTATTTTTTTTATGGGCAATTTTAAATTGTAAAACTGGTTTCTTTTCTTACCATCTACCAAATATCAACAATTTTTGTGAGATTTTTTGACAAAATAAAAATAGTACGCTTTAAAATAGTTCTCTTTCTCATTAATTCTTTTTCACTTACTGAACAACTAAATGTGAAAGAAGTGATATAAGAATCCCTTTTTCTTTATTTTCTCACCAAATTACTCAAACCAAACGAGCTGTTAGATATAGAAACATAAATGTAGTTGGTAGGTGTTTAATTGGTCTGGATATGTGGGGTATGATTTTGCTTTTCTTTACCCAATTAAAGCCTTGGCACTGGCAAACGAGGATGTGTGATTGTTGGGGCATTTCATTACTTGATATTCAATGAATGAATTGGGGGACCAATTCAGAGATTTGGACTATTTATGTAAATTTTCATGGCCATGCTTGGACTATTTAGGTTCCTTTTAATTTCTGTTTTTATAATAAATAAAAAAATTACAGAGGAAGGTCAACTTATTTTTTTTTTTTTAAAAAAAAAAAAAAAAAAAAAACATGAAATTGTGAGACAACTTGGCCACGACATCCTTAGGTTGATAGGAAAATACTATATATAAACGACTTTTTTACATGATTCTCTTATTATCAGACACAACACAACGCCATGGGTTTTACAAGTATTTATTAAAGTGAACTCTACTATCTTTGTGTCCAATAATAATAATAAGATTTGATGAAAATTTTATTTATGTATAACATTACTCTTGCAGGTAAATATTTGATTAAACTACAAAATTAAAGTAAAAAAAATTGTAGTAATTAATTAGGGGCAAGCACCAAATATAGGTTTTGCATTCCGGGAGTATAAGATCTCGGTTTGAAATCTCTCTTATTCTCCTTTCCTTCTTACGATAAGATTAGTGGTAGAGAAATTGAAAGGTAATTTGAAATAAGAGCATAGTGATTCCAAACAAAAGATATTATTGTGTATACATATATATACGAGTGGTTCTACATCCCTCTAATTTTGAACTCTTAATTTTACTCTAATGATGTGGCTCACTCTATGTGACGTGGTCCTACACTTTGAAAAGAGTTAATTGGTTATTATTATTTGTCACCTCATTAAAAATATAATTGGGTGTAATGAAATGAGAGATGAGACATTTCTCTATATATACTCTTACATAATGTGTACAATTCAGAACATAATGAAATATTGTCACGGATTTTTTTCTTTTCGAAATTGCCTATAGATATAACTTCCAAAATACCACTGTCAAATTTTACTACTTCAAATTTAATAGTATCATTATTTATCTAACTGCTTTGCACGTAGAATGTAACGCCCCACTTTTTATTTCATGAATAATATTACCAAAACCATTATTATAATAATTTCAGAGAAAACGAACGAAAGTTCTATATCGTAACAAGGATAAGTAAATTAAGATTCTCTATTTCAGATACATAATGAATGCAATAAGTGACACAATTAAATAAGTTGTCTGTAGGCTTACATATAAAAGGAAGGGTTCAATCCTTTTACATGAACAACATTCTAGCAACAAATAAAAGGCCTCATGGCCAGCAGATAAAGAAGATTCTTAATCTTGAACCACTTCTCGACATTCACCTGAAAAAGAATTAGCAAAGTTGGATGAACATAAAGTCTAATAGGAATCCCAACATAATTCTAAATAATAACAACTTACAGATAGCTATGATCATGAATTCTCTGACTCATACTAAATAAATAATATGACGGTTTGTACCAAAGTATATTTATATAAGTACTTTTTCCAAAATCATCAAATTCGTTCAACAATACAAACGATTCACATTTCCTCACCCTAGATTCTTTGTTAAAAAGGTAGAGCATGTTAAAGGCTTCGTTTTAATCGGAGAAGTTCGTGTTTTCGACTCCGTGGAGTTCTATCTTTGAGTTTTCATCTTTAAGGTAGAGATTTTTCTACACTTTAGTATGATCTTAACTTAGTTATTTGTCTTTTCAAAGAAATCATGGGATTTGTTGATTTTGATAAAAATATAGGGTTTTGGTGTTGAAATCAAAAGAAGGATTTTCAAATGGGTCATTAAAAATGGTTGTGGAATTGTAAATCTAGTTGAGTTGTGGTAAAACGATGTAATTTTATCCTTGAAATTGGTTTGTAAAGAAAATAGGGTTTTACCCTAAAATGTGAATATTTGATTTTATAAAGAGAAAATAGAATTGATGTTGATTTTATGAAATTGGAACGATGATGATGATGGTGGTGGAGTTGGATATGAATTATCACTCTTGATTCGAAATGTTGAAAAGTAAATCTATGTTGAAAATTAATTATCTGTTTAGAGATATCTGTTTTGGACTATTGGTGGATGATATTTATGATTGTTGTAGAAATTGCATGAGGATTAGGTAAATTAAAACGAATTTCTCATCCATTACATTGAGCATTGTAACATATTTAACATATTGAAAATGGTTATCGCTTTGAGAAAAATGGATGAATACTTTGGTAAATCTGGGTAGGAGTGTAGTTGTGGTTTGTGTTGGCCTGTGTGTCCTTGGTGAAAATCTAGAAACCCGCGCGGATAGGTGCCGAGCTTTCCAATTAATATCGATAAAAATGGCGATTGCTAGTGCTTGTAGCCTACTTGTAGACATATCTTATAGATTTCCAGTGTTGTATCTACTACCCTGCTTTCTATTTAAAAGAAAGTGAATTCATGAATTATGATATAACCTGGTATTACATTTTTTTTATTTTGGGAAAGAGATAAAATGTTTTGGCATGAGCATTGCATATATATTCACCTTATACCTTTGTTAAGATTCATGCATTGTGTTGGAGTATCTTTACTAGGTTTTGACTCACCTTATGTGGAAAACCATTTTCAAGTGCTAATGATATGTCTCTGCCAAGGCAATAGTTTGGGAGGACTCGGACCCAAAGCTTCTATTTTTTCTATTGTTGTATTTATTTTGTACAAACCTAGGATTTTATTTGTATTGAGTTTAAACTCACTTTTGTTGTAACCAAATACCGTCTTGGAAAGTTGTAGCCAATAGAGCATTATTATATCTGTTCAACTCTTATTTCATATCTTTTACTAATGACACATGCTATAGATTCGAGGTTAGGACTTGTGAATGTATTACTGCACATGTTACACTTTTGTAAAAAGATAAAACTTTATGAATGGAAGAACATTACATTCAGACATCTATTATTATTTTATATCTGTCGTGAGTTGATATTATTGTAATATTTTCAGAGGGTTACAACTTGGTATCAGAGCTACCGTGTTTGAATACTTTGGGATCGTGGGAAGTGGTTATTACCACAATGGGTTCCCTTGCTAGATGATATTAGAAATAAACTTGGTATGCTATGTGATAACATATTTATGTGACTAAGTGGGTATGAAATTTAATTTCTAAGATAATGATTGGGTCTACGAGTTTTTAAAAGTCCTATTAGAAGAGCACTTGATCACTGTTATTTCTAACTAGAACTTTGGCAACGTTGCGGGATGATCATTATCTAGAAAGGAAGTTCGTATGCGTTTATGTGACTATGTGCTTATGAGGAGTGAATTAATTGTTGTCTACTGCATTAGGACGCGAGTGAGTTAACTTTGGCACATTTGTAAATGTGTTAATCTCTTGTTTTACCTTTATTAGGATGTCAAGACATGGACGTGGACATGGTGGTGGTAGGCGTGGCAGGTGTAGACGGCATGAGGTGCCATTACCGGATGATATTCCAACACAGGAGGAAGAGGTTGGTCAAGCCAATGTGGCTAAACCGGTTGGTCAGCAGGCTATGGGCGTTTTGGCCTGTGAGATGGCCGGAGCTTTACAAGAATTTATGGACATTTTCAAAGCTGAGAATCAAGTCTAGGCTCATGTTGCTGAGATATGGCCGTCATTTTTAAAGAGGGAGTTCTTCTGGTCGAATTAGAATGAGTTTTTGGGGGATCCGAAGGAGCCACTAAAGGCGGATGAGTGGTTAGAACAGATGGTGAAGACGTTTGAGATGCTTGGCGTCGAGGATGATGGGCTGAGAGTGACCTTAGCATCCTTCCAACTGAATGGAGATGTGAGTCAGTGGTAGAAGTTTGTGCGAGGACGCAGTGGTATGACTTTGGAGGCTTTTGTCAAGGCCTTCCAAGTCAATTTTTTGCCTCCCACTATTAAGGAAAAGTTGAGGGAGCCGTTTTTGAAGCTCAAGTAGCTTAACACACCGATAGCTGAGTTTGAGGCTACCTTCGCTAGTTTGTCGAGATTTGCACCTGAGTTAGTAACAATGGAGGAATGCCGTTGTTTGGAGTTTGAGAAGAAGTTGAGGACCAGACTCCTTTTCAAGGTGGTCGCATTGATGATTAGGGATTATGGTCATCTTATGGAGACAACGACTTATTTAGAGACCGTGATTCAGATCGGGGAGGAGATGATGAGAGGCTCCAAGCAAATGAATCAGGACTTGGAGCCAAGAGCTTCTATTTTTGCTATTATTGTATTTATTTTGTACAAGCCTAGGGTTTTATTTGTATTGAGTGTAAACTCAGTTTTGTTGTAACCAAGAACCATCTTTTACTGATGACACATGCTATAGATTCAAGATTAAGACTTGTAAATATATTACTGCATGTGTTACACTTTTGTAAAGCGATAAAACCTTATGAATGAGAGAACATTACATTCAAACATCTATTGTTATTTTATATCTGTTGTGGGTTTATATTATTGTAATATTTTCGGGACATTACAAAATGAATGGTACCTTTGATTATCAGCACAATATATAATGCCTACCATCACAACATGCCGAGAGCACAGATAACACTAGTGTAAAGCATACACATAATCTTTTCAATAATAGTGTCATCCTCCACCGATGACTAATGACAAAACATCTAAACACATGTACTTAATATACGTGATATAATAATTCAATTCACATGAGGCTTTAAGCCCAACAACAACAATAGTAAAATAAAATATTCACAATTCAACCTCAAGATCGTTTCTAAATTTTATAGAACGTTATAATTTCTTTCTCTTTTCAAAAATTAATTCTCTTATTTTTCCAAATTACCATACCCCAACCTTTCTCCAAGATCCATTCTCTTCATTTCACAAAAAAATTAAATCAATGGATATCAAGCCACAATCCAACTCAACTTAACATGATTAATCCAAAATAATTTCAATACAATGGTTAATTCTCCCTTTTTGTTGTTAACACAATCACACGATTCATATTAACAAAATACAAACATTATTCAATCTTATCCCTTTTTAATTCACCAAATCAAAATATTAAATTAGGGTTCTCTCTCTCTCTCTCTCTCTCTCTCTCTCTCTCTCTCACACACACACACACACACACTTTCTCAATATAAACATGTTAAACTACTTCTCAATTAACCCAAACAACCATCAATTTAATAATTCAACTCCAAATATTCAAACTCTAGATCCCCTTTCATGATTTTTAAAGCAATCCATAATAGATATGATTTTTATGCAATAAATCTACCACATCTCTATTTATAGACGAAGTATTGAAAAGAAGGAAAGAAATCCCTACCTCTTGAAGCGACAAAGAGAAAGCCAAAAATTCACAGCAACAAAAACATGATCTGCTCAGATTAAAAGGAAGCCCTCGCGACCTTCTACGTTTTGATCTAAAGAACTATAGGTAGAAAATGAGTAGAGATAGATAAAAACCAAGTTAGAAAGCTTGAAATGCACAAAAATGGTAGAAGAGAAGACAATGAGAGAGAAAAGAATAGAGAAAAATGGAGAAAAGTGGATCAAAATGGCTTTTTAAAGATGCAGAATTTGAATAGACCATTTGAGCGGTGAAATCGTTGCTCAAGCGAAAAATGTGAACTCTCAGAAGTTCAGACCACATAAGGCAAACCGCTCGAGCCAGCAAACTTATGCTCGAGCGAACATCAACAACAACCAAAATCACAAACCTGTAAAAATATTGGATGATACGCTAAACTGCTCAAACGACCAAACTGTTGCTCGAGCGATGAAGAAAAACTGTCAAAATGCTACATAGAATTTGTACACGTCTCTAATGTATATAATTCATTGAGTGTTTGTTCCTGTCTTGCACAAATGCTTAGGGTCTGTTTGGTAACTATTTTGTTTTCAGTTTTCAGTTTTCAGTTTATATTTACAAAAATTTAAAAAACTGTCGTAAAAACTTGCTTGATAATTTTTTTGATTTATAAATGGTTGTCTCAGTTTGTAAATTTGAGAAAAAAACGTAAACTTAAAAAATGAGTTTATGTTGGTTTTTAAACAGAAATTTAAAAACTTGACTAACAAAATTAATTTTTTTTTTCAAATAATTTTTTTTCAAATATATTAATTTTTTTAATTAAATCTTTTTTTTAATTATAATGTGCATGATCCCATTGTCATAAATAATAAAAAATAAATATAAATATTTTAGGGCCTGAATAAACATATTTTTTTAGTTTATGTTTTTAAAATTTTTAAAATATTTTGCTCAAATCAAATGCATTTGTAATTTATGTTTTTTTAAAAATAAATAAAAATCAATTTATAAAATTTTTATAAACATAAACTAAAAACGTAAACGTTACCAAACACTACTTATTATATGCAAATTTTTTTTTTTTTGAACTGGTGCTAGTGGACCACCAGTATGTATAATATAATGCACAACCATTCAATCAACATAATATGTATTAGTAAAAAAAAACAGTAGAATTTCGCAGAAATACTATAATCTTAAAAAAATTACAAATTATATTGATGATCTTTGTATACTTCGTCTCGTGTTATATACTTTTGTAATTTTAATTGGTTCAAATTATGAATTTATAATTTTGTTTTAAGTTAGTCTAATTAATTACAAATATAAGTATTATTTTTATGAAAAATATATATATGAGCAGTATGTGTCATATTTTTAAGAGTAAAATTATAAACTCGATTAATTTAGTGAGTTAATTTCAATCAACTCAGTGATTACTTTTTGTTAAAAATCCTAACAATGTTATCAATTAGATTAAATTGATAAAAAATCTAAAATTAAAATTAGGACTGAACTAATTAAAAATATAGAGATTAAAATAATATATAAGAGACAAAATATAGGAACTATCGACATTATTTTTCTAAAAAAAAATCTATAAATCACAATCATTTTAAATAAAATTCACATTACACAATTTTTAAATTCATACCATACAACTTATTTGAAGATGAATTTCAATAGATATTTTCATAGTCAATGGCATTTCTGATAATTTTGTGATCACATGCCTACAGGCTCGGGAATCTTGCTGTGACATTAGTCACGGTAGGTTGTTGTGGTGGTCCAATGGAAATTTTTTCTGAATATTTTTTAATAATTTAAATTATTTATATTTATATTGTAAGATTCATTAAATATATTATTTATATAAAAAAAACTAAATAATCAAATTATAATTATTTTAAATAAAAAATTTAATATTATATTAATTATTTACTTTTTAAAAAGCAAATATCTTTTTGTTATAGAGTTATAAATGTTTAATCAATTTAATTTTTTATACGAACGATCTACTTAATAAATCTTATAATATGTACGATTTAAATTATCAAAAAAAAAAAAAAAATTCAAAATGTCCCGACCTAATCACAACAGCATCCTTTGGTCGATTATTATATAGTAATAATTTAGGCGAAACTTATTATTATTTGTAATTCCGCCGCATGAGTACGAAAAGAGAGCATGCTTTTCAAGTCTGCATCAATTACCTAAACCCGTTGAATTCAAATCCACATGTGCCTCCATCAATAAACTAGTATATATATATGTGCACTATGAAGAGGAAGATGGTCACGTTTTTTCCACTTCAAGATAATATTTTTTATTATTATAATATTGATAAAAAAAAAATTGTTACAAACAAATGTTTTGATTGTGATTAATTTTAGAAAAATGAAAAAAAATATATTTTGACATATAAAAAAAAAGTATTAAAATTATATATATTTTGATATTTTGTAATATTTATTGACCGTCTTTACGAGTGTACCCTTATTAATATTATGGACAATGTTAGAGACCACTAAAAGTGGTGTTCTAAAACAACCACTAATAATGTGACACCCACTTTTTCAAATAAATAAATAAATAAATAAACACAACAACATTGTGACAATGGGTGAGACCCACTGTCACATCATTAATGTTGGCACTAATCAGTGCTTCCACTCATTTTCTTAATATCAGTAATGTTAAGTATCATGAAAAGTCTTTCATGAAAATGATCATGAAAGATTTATGATCTTTGGATTACACTTAGAATAAAGCATTACACATTAATTAAGGTAATTTAAGAGTCACAAATATTTCATGATTATTTTCATAAATTTTTTTTCATGATTCCTAACTTTTTTTTCTCCTAATATTATATGATTAGTTATGCTGCAATAATTACAAAAACAAAGGCAAATGCTATGCAGGTTCCTTTTGCCCTTAATGGTTTACTTCAACTTGAACACACAAAAAAGTCAAGATCAGAGGGGCCAAAATAATCCATGAAGCATCTTCACTTTTTCATTTTTATTTATTTATTTTTTTAAATGATGGTGTGTGAAGATTTGCACTGATTAATTTTTTGGGTAGATATGGCCTTGTTTGGGATGTTGAGAATAATCCAAAAAGTTAAAAAGTTACTCAAAAAGTTAAAAAGTTAACACTATTCACCAAAAGTCAACAATTACGGCTGCACAACTCCCAATTCAAATTTTCCTCTAAAAACTAATTTTTACAATTTTTTATTACACATTTTTTCATAAAAAGTCAAAAAATTAACCCAAACATTCATATTTTCAACCTTACTTTTTTAGTCAAAAAAGACAAAAAGTGCACTTATTTAGTCTTCCCAAACAAGGCCATAGTCCCTCATTTTATAAAGAGAAATGTTAGGGATCATGAAATTTTTTTTATGAAAATGATCATGAAACATTTGTGACCCTTAGATTATCTTGATTAGTGTGTGGTGGTTTATTGTAAGTGTAATCTAAAAGTCACAAATCTTTCATGACCATTTTCATGAAAGACTTTTCATGATACCTAGCATTGCTGTTTTATAAATATCAGATAATTAATCTCCAAAACTCTTAAGAGACCGTGAGAGTTAAGAATAAAATATTTAATAACTGATCCACCGTTCAAGATTCAAAAAATAAGAAACTTTCTTGAGATTCAATGAAGTATTTAAAATTAAAAAAAATTGCTATGTATATAAAAATATATATTAAAATATCTATATATTTAAAAAAAAGGTATGGAAATATGTGAGATGTACATTCAAATTATAACTTTTTTAACACTACATAATTGTTGAAAAATACCCATTCAATTGCCATTAGCAAGTCCTTTTAATTAATTTGCTTATGACTAGAGAGAGAAGAAAAAAAAAGGATGAGAAATTTATAACACCTAGGATTTGTGCCAAGTAATAATTGGATATGAGAAAAATTAGGGATTATGAAAATTTTCTCATGAAAATGATCCTGAAAGATTTATGATCCTTGAATTACCTTGATTAGTGCATGATGTTTTATTCTAAGTGTAATCTCAGAGTCACAAAGCTTTCATAATTATTTTCATGAAAAGTTTTTCATGATACCTAACATTACTGATTTGATATATGTAAAATAAGCGATTACATGTATTTAGGAATTAAGTAGGGCGAAATCCGAAACACCTTTATCACTTTAAACTAAAACTACAACTACATTAATTTCCAGTATGAAAGAAAATAAAAAAGATTAGAACTAAACCACCATTTTCATTCTTCAATGATTTGATGAAACCATCAATGCTTTACTCTTGTGGAAGATTCTTGAAGGAACAGCAAACCTAGCTGAGAAGGATCTAGAGACCTCATCTGAGTCCTCCCATGTCAACCCTTCATCGAAATTCTGAGCATAAGTGTTTGGATCGTAAGTGAACCGAATCGTAGTCGTTGAATAGTCGAAAATCTTCTTCTTTTCTTTCTTTATCTTCTTCCACAACAGTCTCCAAATGGGCAACTTTGATCCATTCACTGGGAAGTTATAAAATGGCATAAAGCTGTAGTAGTCATTCTTCGACGAGCTCCTGCTACAGCAGCTCGTCTGTTGGTTTCCTGAGCTGCACCAAGTTGCGAGGTCCATGGCAATGAGAGAGAGAGAGAGAGAGAGAGAGAGAGAGATGGTGTATGGTTTGTATGGATCTAAGAAGAGCTTTTTGTAAATGGTGTTGTGTGGTGGAGAAGAGTGTGAAATTTGCATATGTGATAGACTAGAATATTTATACAGTGACAATGTGTAGGTGTTGGGGTCATGTGGATATAGAACCAATGGGGGGAGTGGAGCACATGATATTGTCATTTGGTGGGGGTTCACTTTGTGCTTTTTTTTTTTTTACATATATTTTTTTATTTTATTTTAAGGATAATTACACCCCCAGTGAATTTTTTTTAAAAAAAATAATATAATCATAAAAATGTATAATTTTAATCATTAATATTGATAAAATTTATCATTAATTTGTAATTATTCATTGATTTGATTTTTTAATTTTATTTTTTTAAGTCAGTGGGACAGTTTTCAAAGATATTGTAATATTTATACATATAATATTTTTGTACATAATATAGAATCAGTTAAAATTCTAGTTTTGTGTTAAGAATGGTCGTGCGATGGAAATTAAAAGTGTGTATTGTAAAATTTATGTGCAAAATGAATCTTAATTACATATTAATATTTTTGAGTCATTTTTAAATAAAATTTCTAGAAGAATGGAGTGTGTGATGGGGATTAAAAGTGTGTATTCTAAGGTTCATAAGCAGAATGAATATGAACTATTTATTGATGTTTCTAAATAATTTTTAAATAAAATTTCTAAATTTGTAATATTACTGATGTAGGATTACATGGCTTTATGTTTTTTGCATCTCAAATTCAAACATCTATCATCATCATTATTAGTTTTAGTTTTAAGAATGTCATTTTGATTTATTCTAATTTGAGTTTTTCTATAAAAACTTTTATAAATTATTTTCTAATATGAATATACGTTTTGATAAGGGTTAGATGGCTCCGACAACTACTATAGCAATATAAGAAATGAACCCATATATAATAAGGCAAAAAAACAAAAAAGTAAACAAATTAAGAGAAAAAATAATAATATATGTTTTTAGCAATAATTCACCAACTCCCAATTAAGAGCAATAACAGCCAACGGGGTTTGTTCAATTGGTATGACCATTTGATCACGCGTAATTATCTAAGCGGCTGTGAACTAAGCACTTAGTGTTAAAGTGATTGAGATTTTAGGTTCTAGTCTAAGTAGAGGTGTCAATTTGTGTTATAATCTAATTGTTAACTTATTAATCGTTATCTTGCATAAAAAAAATAAATAAATAAAAAAGAATTGGATACAATATGAGAAAATTTGAGAAACTTATAGAGCTTAGCATGAATTACGTTTCAATAATTCGAATCGTTTATTTTGTAGCGTCCGCATTATATAGTATCAATGAAAAAAATTAGTTCGATTCAATAATCGTAACTTTTTTCATTTTATTGCATTTGTCTCCAAAACAATAGACGAAAAATATATATTTGAAATATATCATCTATTTTTTTAAAGGCTAATGCGATAAAATGAAAATGTTATGATTATCAGATCATCTTAAATTTTTTCATAGATAATATATATTGCGGACCTTACAAAATAAACAATTCAAATCATTAAAATAAAATTCATGTTGGATCCTATGAGGCACTCAAATTCTCTCATGTTAAAAATCTAATATTAGAGAAACCCAAAAAAATAAAATAAAATTGAATTGACATGGTATTTACTTGCCCTATATTCTCATCATCAGATTCGGGTAGCACACATAAATTTTGGAATGTCCCCTTTTAGAAAATACCCCCATATATATATATATATATATGTGGCGACGAACTGTTAATGCAAATTTATGTGGCCCCAGTTTTTTTGGCAGGCAGGTTTGTCAATATTATATTAAAATTTTTAGAGGGACTATAAATTTATAATTTTTTATTTAAAATTTATTCAGAAATAATAAATAATAATTTAAATTCATTTTAGAGAAAATAACATATGAGTGGCTTTTACAAAAAAAAAAAATAATTACAAATTCGTGATAAAGTATATGATTTTGTCTTTGCAAAAATTTCAAATTAGTGTAAAAGTTGAAAAGGGACATTACAAATTAATGATAAACTTTATCATTATTAATTATTAAAATTATGAACTTTTCCATGTATGTGTAATAACTGCCTCAACTTATCACTTATGAGTAATTTTTCTTTTATCTTTTAAGATTTGTAAAGTTTACCACTAATTTTTTTAAAAAAATTCAAGTTATACACTGTAATGAAATTATTCTTTCATTTTATTTGTAAACCTCACATTTTATTAATTTGATCATCACCACACAAACTTATTCGGAGCAAATTTTAAGACTATAAGTCTGGTTCTTAACTTTTTCCCAAATTTTCAGCTACTAGTTTTTTTTTTTTTTTTTTTTTGAAACAAGCTGCTGCTACTACTACTACTATGGGGTTTGGGTTTCTACTTGTGACGAGCCTTTATCTTCAGACTTCTACACAAGATAATAATCCAGTATCCAGAGTACTTCTTATTAAATTATTTAAATATAAAATTTACTTTCAATATATCCTATTAATTTCCACAAATTATCTTGAATAATATATATTTTAATTTACGATACATTTAGATAATAATCTTAATATAAAATTAATTCAACAAAAAAAAAAAACTCTCCCTCTTCACTTCTCAGCCATTCTCAATCGCAACATCTTCTTCTCAGCCATTCTCAAACACGTTTTAGTCACGTCATTCTCTTCTAAGTCTTTTTATTGTCAATTACTAAGAAAGAAGTATATTGGGTCCAAGTTGAAGAAGGAGAAGGATGAAACGAAAATTGGGTCCAAGTCTACTTGTTCGGCCTTCCAGTACTGAATAAGATTGTTTTCTTCGGATTTGAATGTCCGAACAATATTAACATAAAATAAATTGAATATTCAAATGAGTGCTTACCAAACTGAGTTCGAGTTTGGTTATGAACGATTCTATTCATTTACCGCCCTAAGTACACACCTTATCATAGCATTACTCATATTATATATCCATAATTTTTATTAGTCCCACTACATCCCCAATTAAGGCCCCCCAATTTCACCCCAATTATATGATTAAGACTCACGTGAAGTTAGCCCCCTGATTTCATATCATTGGGGATGAAATTGGGAGACTAAATTAGGGGATGAATCATTTTTTAATTTTTATTTATTTAAAAATTTACCCATAAAAATCAGTTTGTATAAATACATGAAATTCATAATACATCAATTAAATTTCAACTACACTTCTCTATATTGAATAAATTTTTTCTAGATTAATTTTCTCGACCAAAAGAGTTTTTAAACAAGAAAAGATTCAATGAATTTTGGTTTTGATTGATTTTCTGAAAATTGATTTTTTTATTTTTCGTGTTTATTTATAATTTTTTTTTTTATTATTGTAAGTAATGTTTTTTACTTTCTATATGCACCTAACTTATATTTGTAAAAACAAATATTTAAAAATTCAATAAATACGAAAACGTACTAAATTTTGGTATTTTTGTATTTGATGAATTGTTTTATTATAAATATTATACATTTTAAGTGTATTTTTTATATAAAAATAATTTTTTTAAAATATTAAAATTTTTTATTAAAAACAAAAAATAAAAAAATAAAAAATTGGATAAAATAGAGTTTTAGTCATTAAAGTGTGCATTCTCTGTCATTTTATTTAGTTCCTAAAATTTCAATTTTGTCATTTTCATTTTCAAAATTGTCAATTTGAATCAATTTCGTCACATCTCTAACATTTGTTTACATGGATAATAGGAAAAGTATTTTATCCTTGAGTAAAAGATAACTTTGGTCCCTAAAGTATGTATTTTTTGTAATTTTATTGACAACTTTGAGTATCAAAATGACAAAGTTTAAAATTTAAGGGATTAAAATGATAAAAAAAAATGCATACTTTAGGGGTCAAAAATGTCTTTTATCCATATTATTGTTATCAATGTAGACAGACATTAGACCTACGACCAAATTGATAATTTTGAGGACCAAAATGACAAAATTAAAACTTAAGGGATTAAAAAAAAATACATATTTTAGGGACTAAAACTTTCTTTTATCTTAAAAAAATTATTATTTTTTTGAAAATAAGCTCAATTTTCTACAATCAAACAAGGTTAGTTTTTATGACTATCAAGACTTTTAAAAAGTTGAATATTCACTTATCCTAATAAATGTGATATATCTCATATCCTATTGGGCCAATATACAAAGAACAATCTTTCGTAGCTCGAATCTTTCTTTCCTGAATCCCTCGACTACCCAAAACGACGTCGTTTTGGACAGTTTTTTTTTTCCTCCTTATGTCTGAAACACAGGGAGCAGAGAGAAGAGAGAAGAGGAAGAGAAAGAGAGAAAGAGAAGAGAGGGAAAGAGGGAACGGAGAGAGAGAGAGAGTTGATTGCCGCTGCCGCCACCTCAGCCTCCGCTTTCGATTGTCGCAGCCCGGCCTCCGATCTCTGATCTCTGCCTCTGATCTGTGTATAAGGATGATGTGTTGAAGTTTTTTTTTTTTTTTTTAGATTTTTAGATTTTTTTTTTGTCTCTCTCTCTCTCTTTGCTGTGTTGATGAAGATGTGTTGGGTTTCAAATTTTTACATTTTTTTGGTCTCTCTCTCTCTATTGTGTTGATGAAGATGTGTTGAGTGGTTGATGATTTTTTTTGGTCTCTCTCTCTGCTACGTTGATGAAGATGTGTTGGGTGGTTGATGATGATGATTCTCTCTCTCTCTCTCTTTTTGCTACTCTCCTCTTCTCTTCTTTCTTCTTCTTCTTCTTTGTTCTTCTTCTTTTTTGATTTTTCTTCTTTCCAGTTATTGAATGAAAAAAAAAAAATCAAAACGACAAAACGACATCGTTTTAAATTCGAGCTCGAAAATTTTGAGTTACGTAGCATAATTGATGTACTAAATGATTGCCAGACATAAGAAAATATAAATAGAGCTTTTTTTTTTTTCCCCCTTAACGAATATATATATATATATAAGAAAATTTTATAATACACACTTAAAAAAATATGTGTACCATATATCTCAATAGTATAGTGTTGGGTGTGATTAGGGGTGTAAAAATGACACGTGAATAGCCTTAAGCTTGCCCGTGGCCTAGGATAAGCCCAACCCAGTTAGGTCCGAGTCCGAGCTCAACACGGGACCCTATGCCTAGGCTGTCATTTTGAACCCCAGTCCATCGGCCTGCTAAAAATCTACTTAAAGCTAGGCTCGGTCCGGCCCGGCCACCCGAGGCCTAGTGCCATTTTTTTGTGAAAAAGAGTAAAATTTTGGAAAAAAAAATTAAAAAAATGTTCAAGCTCGTCCAAGCCCGCCCCAAGCCCCAGGCTTAGGCCCGTCGATCCACCCCGAGGCCTTATCCGCCCAAGGACCGACATGGGCCGGGTCTGGATGGGTCGGGTTAGGCCGGGCCAAATTTACACCCCTAGGTGTGACTTGGTTATGACTCATTACGGTACCGGTTATAACTAATCATGATACATTGTGGTTATTGTTTTGGTTATAACATAATAATAATAATAATAATAATAATAATAATTATACCTCAAATGGTGTTTAGTTATAACTCATGGTAATGACATATCATGGTATTGGTTAAGATTTTGATAATGCCTGAAAGTATTTGTTTATGATCAATTAAGTTATGGTAAAAAGTAATTTGGTTATGACATTTTGTGATTATATATAGTACACTCTTTTTAAGGAATGTGTATTGTAACATTACCCACGCAAGCTATAAAGCCCTAAAAAATATTTGGATAAATTAAAAAACACTCGCGAGATTTATTTAAAATACGAATTATTTGCTGTAGTTTTAAAATTTCATATTGCCCTTAAAATTTCTAATCGCACAATAAATGACAATTTTATTAATAAATCATTAAATCAATTAATATTTTTTAATAATAGCATAAATAAATTTTAATTAACAATTATGGTAATTTTATTGTTGTTTAGAAGAGTAGTTAAAAATTTTATTTTTTCTATTAATTTTGTTGAATAAAAAATTATATCACTGTGGAATTCATAATTTTTAAAATTATAGAAGACAATTTATATTTTAATTAAATCTTATAAAATGTATTTATAATTTATCTAAAATATTTTTAAAATGAAGGATCTTTGTGTAAATATTTTGGGTTGGGGGCAAGACACGTTTCAAAAGTTGACTTGGAGTTAAAATAATTAATAAATCAAAACACGAAATTACATCGATTTTTCATTCTTTTTTACAAAAAAATTAAAAAATAAATTAAAATAAACTATTCCCAAACACAACCACACAGTTATCTTTCTTTCCGTCACACACAGATACACGTGGACACAATCAAAGGAATCAAAGATGAGTTGGAAGTGAGTCAAAAGCAAGCACAGGAAGTCAAAAGACTGACTAGGAGAAGCATCAGCCAAAGATTGTCAGCTAACCCCAATTCCGGGGTGCCTGCTTGAGATTGGTTGAGTCGTTTTGCACGCACAACGGCAACACAACTTTAATTTTATTTATTTTATTTTGTTTAGTTAATTAAAATCACTTAAAAATTAATGGATTGGATTGTTTTAGTTTTTTTAATATTTGGGTTTGATTTTGAGTCTTAAAATCATAAAGTTTTTTCAAAAAATATTTTTTTATGTTTGGTGACGGTAGTGGTAGAACAAAGATGGAGGTGGAGGTAGTGGAATGGGGGCAAGGCGACGGCGGCAATGATGACAACAAGGATGATGGTAGTGATGGTAAAAATGATGTGGTGATAGAGGTGAGAGTGTTGGTGTTGGCGGTGGTAGTGGTGGTGGTGGTGTAGTAATATTGGTAAAATTATAATTCGTAAAAACGTTTTTCATTTTTTAAAAGTGAAAAATATTTTCCACCTAAATAGATTTGTTTTTCATTGATTTTTCTGTTGATTTTTATTTTCGATTGTACTAAACACTAAAAAATACGCAAAAATATTTTTTAAAAAGTATTTTTTAGCCCAAACAAACTAAGCTTTTTCCAAGTATGAAAACATATTTAACTCAAGAATCCAATCAATTCTGTTGGACCCATAATTTTTAGATCCAAAACTGAACCAAAATATTGAAAAAACCAAACCAATTCAACCAATAGATTTTAATTAAGGGCTAATGTCAAGCATAACTGATTTTAATAAACCAAACAAATATTGAATAAAATAAAATCAATGCTGTGCTGCCTTGCGCATGCGAAATGACTTAACCAATCTCAAAACGGCACAGTATTCATTCACAGCAACCCTGCTGTACAGTAGACACCCCAGATCAAATTAAAGCCTAACCCCTTTACCTTTTACCTTCACTCTCCAAAACCCTCCTTATTAAGAAAACTTTCCCAACCAAAGCAACAAGTCGGTGCTATCTTCCAAATTTCCTTTTTCTTGCTTCCCAAACACAACCCACAAACAAAAAATTTACAAGGGGTTAGAACCTTCGGCTGGCACGTCATCATTCATCACCCTTTTCTCTGTCTCAAGAACCTCATTTATTATGAAAAAATATTTGGTGATTCAATATCATGTTTGATCTTAGTCATTCATATCATGTCACAATGAAAAACAATAGAAGATTATTTTTTGAATCTGAAATGAGGCAAAAATTTACAAATTCTGAAATGAGGCAAAAATTTACAAATTAAGTAAAGATCTTATGAAGAGTAAGTTTTAGGCCTCGTTTGGGAACAGGCTAATTTAGTAACTTTTTGGCTAATTGGCTAAAAAGGTTGGTAAAAAAAACTTGTATGTTTGGGATGACTTTTTAGCTAATTACGAAAAGATGTGCAAAAAGTAGAGAGAAAAGGGAATCTTTGACTTTTTGGTATGAGTTATTGGCTTTTTGACTAAAAAGGTAACTTTTTGACTAATTGGCTAATTTAGCCACTCCCCAAACGGGGCCTTAGTATGGCTTCCAAGCAAGTTTTTACCAAGTTTATTTATAGTTTACTATGTATTATGATAAATGAGATGGGACATGAATCAAAAAAAAAAAAAAAAAAATCAGATGGGACAAAAAATTTGCAACCCCATTTCTTTAGAAATATTTTTGATTTTCTATGTTAACGTGTGAAAATCCTACGTGATTCGTGATTAGATCAAGATTAACTTATTCCAAATTCTAAAAATCCAAAACACTCAACCTAAAATTATCAAGCACTAACGAGAGTGATTTTAGTTTATTTATTTTTAGGAATAAACAATAAATCGACACAAACGATTTTTTACGTGGAAAAACCACAATTGAAGAACCTTCAATTGTAATCAAAAACAACGAACGAACCGCCACTGATCAATCCACTATTGAAGAACTAAAAGATTACAAAGATAATACACAAATTACCCAACACAGTCAATTTGTCCTCGAATCTTCTGTAACTCTTTCTCCACGCCTTCGTCACGGAACTAATCAATCCTGAAGTTGATTCCACAACTCCACTTATCGAATTAATGACTACGTAAAGAATCAAACGCCTTTTGAAACTCTACGTGTTAACCTTCGGATTCCACCGAAGAGAACTCTCTTGAATATGTAGTATCAAACTCTTTGATGTATGAATCTCAACTCATAAGTTTAGAACTCTCTTAAGAACATCTAAGAAAACTCACAAAACCTCAGAAGAAAACTTCAAACAAAACCCTAGAACTCTTAGATCAGATCTAGTAAAAGTAAATCTAGAAAAAGACCCAACTAGCGAATTTATAGAATCTGATCTTGCGCGGTCCGCTCGAGCGTGGGTCTTCCCGCTCGAGCGGAGACTTCATAATTTGTGATTCATATAGGCTTCCCGCTCGAGCGTCTATTTCCCTGCTCGAGCGGGGAATCACACCATCCAGTACTTTGTCAGGCTATGCAGAGATGATGTGGACTTGCAATCCCTGCTCGAGCGTCATTTTCCCCGCTCGAGCGGGGAAGTCAATCTTGGAAAACCTGGAAAGCTCTACCAAATTACAACCTTGGTTTTGATTCACGGATTTTGACAACAAAGGGTCCTAACAATCTCCCCCTTTATCAAATCCCGGACAAAACCATTCTAAGGCAGTTTTCCTAAGCAAAATCACACAAAAAAAACTAAAACAAGATTCCAAACTAGTCTAAAAACAATTTGCCAATTATGAACAAACTAGTCTAAAACCATGTGCCAACTGATGAACCAATATGTAACAATCCACAACCAAACATGCGCTGGTACAATAAGCCTGAAAAAGAACAACCAAACACAAGCCAACCAAAAATCTGTGGAAAAGGATTAAATAGCAAAAGAAAAATCCATCATAATCAAAACATGATCCATCCACAAACATATATCCAAAAATAGTATCCAACCAAAACATATAAAAATCCAACTGTACCAAGGAAGGATAACAAGAGAACATATATCAAAAACTGTACCAACCAAGTTCCAAAATCTGCATTGTACCAAATCCAACTGTATGTAGTTCCAAAATCTACAATGTACCAAATCCAACTGTATGTATACCCAAAATCACTCCCCCTTTTTGGCCGGGAGATAAAAAGAATGGAGCAGGAAACAAAGGAACAAAAGCATCATGGAGCCGGAGGCGAAGGCGGCATCTGAAGCAAGGTCAAGATCTAAGCCAGCTGAGATGAAGACTGTGCCACAGAATCCTCAATCCGCTGAGAAGAGGCCTCCAAAGCACGGAAACGAGAATCGGCAGTGGCCTCAAGATCAGTGAGTCTCGCCTCAAAGATATCCATCCTGGCCTCAAGATGATCAAATCTGGAACCAACAGAACGCTCTAGCGACTGAAGCTGACCACGGATAGTACGAACTAGAGGGTGCTGCTCCCCCTCACCAAGATCTCCGCCAGCTGCAGCATCATACTCGGCCTCCTCTGCCATGGCCTTATCTGCACTAGGACCTGCACTGGAACGACCAGAACTAGAAGAGACCCTCCTAATGTGAGATTGACTCTGGGAGACAGTCTTCTTGGTAAATGGATGTGTAGGAGAAGCAAACTCGTCCTCATCATATGTAGGAACCTCAAATTTGGCTAATAGCCGATTGATGAGGCAGCCATATGGTAAACCAAGATTGGTGTGCTCAAAAGCTGCAACCATCTTCTAAATGATGAGGGTGGCAAGGTCGATGGGCCGGTTGTGGGCAATACACTCGAGAATAAAACCTTGATCTTGCTTAATCTTAGAACTGTGGGTTGTAACAATGATATTGGCACACATGATTAGGTTGAGTAACCTAAAATGAGGAAGAAGTTCATGCTGTTTGATCAAAGAACCGGAAGGCCAAGAGCGAGGAGAACCACACAAAGTCTTAGCAACCTCATCAAAATTACAAGTGGGGCGTGATGGGACTGGAAAAGGATAATAGATAGGAGATCCAGCACAAATCCCTAATAGCTCATGGATAAGATCAGTGGTGACTGTGATTTCTTTGGATCTCACCCAAGTCTTAAAAGAGGGGCCAATATCATCAAGACCATTCATATTACAATAAAATTCCCGGATCCAAGTAAGATTTTGTTGCCTAGAGAACAAAAGAACCTTATCACCTCCCAGGGGATCAAAGAAAGACCGGATAGAGAGTGACTCAAAGGTAGATGGATGAACATTACGTTCAAGGTGTATGGAACGGGAATGGTAAGACTCACGGTATAACTTGGCTTTTTCGAATGACGGGAAACGCTCAGTGTTATAAGGAGGGCGAGAGGCGGTCGACTTACGGCGTTTGTGGGTAGAGATGGCTAAACATGACAAATAAACCCCCAACCCAAAACCAAATAACAAAACCAAGGAAGCCAAGAGACACAATGCAAACATTAGTCCAATAGTGCAATAAACAGTAATAGGCAACAGTATCAGAATGGAGCAACATAAGACATCCAGAAAGCTATGAAAATACCAAGAAATGGATCAAAACAGGAAGCTATAACAGTAGGAAATCAAGGCAAACAAATTGCAATTATAAAGATGTGATAATGTAGCAAAATTCCCAATGCAAAAACCTGAACAAAATCCTGAATGTAAACAATCATGAGGCCACATGGATGAGTAAACAAAATCCCCAAAAAGCAGACCACAGCATACTATAAAAGAAATAAAACCCCCAAAAAGAAACCCAAAACAAACCAGAGCCAGAAACCCAAACTAGAAAACTCTAAGGGAAGAAGGATAGACTAAAGGAAAACTAGCAAACAAAACAAAACAAAAAACTAAAACATGAGCAACACAAATGAAAACAACTCATCGACTCAATGTAAAACCAACACCAGCAAACCTAACAAACACGAAGAAAAGAAACACAAAGGGACAATAAAACTGACTCAAGAACAGAGGAGAAAGAGAGAGGAGATATACCTGCGGGGACGAGAAGAAGAAACCAACCCAATGTGTAGAAGAGGCAATGAAGCGCCGAAAAAACCCTAGAAGAGAAGAGGTTGGAGGAGTTGAGAGGAAAAAATGAGTCAAAGAGTCGAAGGGAGAGAATTTATACAAAACCAGTCCGCTCGAGCGTATGGTTTGATGCTCGAGCGGGAGACAAACCTCGCGAATGCGCGCTCGAGCGGGAACAATGAAGATCGAGCAGAAAAACTCCCCTCCCAGTACTGCAAAAACAATTGCAAGCCTCAAAACCACGCTCGAGCGTGGAAATGTCTGCTCGAGCGAGAACCAAAAAAAACATTTTTTTTTTTTTTTGATGTTAATGTGACCAAGTGAAAGACTATACCAAAAGGACAAAAGAATCCATCAATCATGAGTCTTGAAAATTTGAGAAAAGAGATGAAACACAAAATCATGAATAAAACAGATAGCATTAAATCAAAGCCACAAGCATCATGAGAATGCATAACTCAAAAACACACATGAGAGCTTACAAAACTAATGTGTGTGTGTGCAATCCTTGAGAGCCACAAAGCTAGAGTTAATCCTCGTAGTGATCGGATGGCTGGACCTCCGACACGAGTAACTAACCATCACAGAGAAAGGTCAAACCACTAGGAATCACGGGGTATTTGTTGAGTAAATGCGGAAGCTCCCCCTCAAACAATGATCCTTTTTTTTTTTTTTCCCTTGTGGGCACTCATTGGTGGCATACACGCTCAAGAGTATGGAGACCAAACCAGAGAAGAATGAAATCAAAATGATGGCCTGGTTGGTGCCTCTGAGGTAGCCTTTTCCTAATGCCCGGAGATCATGTACTGAGGGAGAAACCATGGAAGTGAAATAAGATGGAAGATGGTTAAGAGACTTAACATCACCCATGATATACCACTATAGGTCAATTCCTCTGAAAAAGTACAAGAAACACTGTCAGTGGTCCATAGAGAACTTTGATCACTTGTGCGGAAACCTCTGCAACAGTTTACCTCAAGGATGTGTACAAAATGAGATCATGAAGTAAATGAGTATGGGCATTCAGAATGAGCTATGAACAAAGATGAATAAGATCTTGTAAGCAACATGAGCAGTGTTCATAAAAAATTTGATGCAAAGATATCAGGACTCAATAACAATGAGATTACTTCATCCAAGAACAGTAAGCCAAGCACTCACACTCACCTCACAAAAATAGGAAACAACCTAGTTACTGAGCATTACGCCCAAGGTCTTTCTAAGAAACTCAAATCGAAGAAGATCAAGGGGTTTTGTAAAAATATCAGCTTTTTGATGCTCAGTAGGGACATGTTCCAAAACAACAAGGCCTTCATCCACTAACTCTCGAATAAAATGATGACGGATGTCAATATGTTTGGTGCGAGAGTGTTGGACAGGATTTTTTGAGATGTTTATGGCACTTGTGTTATGACAGAAGAGAGTGAGAGTATTCTGTTTTATTCCATAATCATGAAGCATTTGCTTCATCCACAACATTTGTGCACAACAACTCCTTGCAGCAATGTACTCAGCTTCAGCAGTGGAAAGAGAAATGGCATTTTGTTTTTTACTATGCCAAGAAACCAGATTATTTCCAAGGTAAAAACACCCCCCGGATGTACCTTTCCTATCATCAGCACACCCTACCCAGTCGGCATCAGAAAAACCAGTAATTTCGGCTGTAGTATCAGTGGAAAACCAAACCCTATACCCCAAGGTCCCATTAACATACTTGATGATGCGTTTTACCACAAGAAGGTAAGACTCTTTAGGACTGGCTTGGTAACGAGCACAAACACCGACACTGAAGGAAATATCAGGACGACTGGCTGTGAGATACAAAAGACTCCCTATCATACTCCTATAAAGGGTAGGATCAACATCAATACCAGAGGAATCTTTGGAAATGTAAAGATTGGTGCTCATGGGAGTGCGTGCATGCTTGGAAGACTCAAGACCAAACTTTGACACAAGATTTTTAGCATACTTAGACTGAGAGACAAATATGCTCGAAGGAGACTGTTTAATTTGGAGACCCAAAAAATAAGACAACTCTCCCATCATGCTCATCTCAAACTCATGTGTCATGCAATCCGAAAAATATTTCACAAGATGATCAGCAGTGGAACCAAACACAATATCATCAACATATATCTGAACAACAAGAATATGAGACTTAGTATGTTTCACAAATAAGGTCTTATCTACACTACCCCTTTGAAAATCATTATCAAGAAGAAAAGTAGTAAGCCTATCATACCAAGCCCGAGGAGCTTGTTTCAATCCATACAAAGCTTTGTCTAACTTGTAGACATGATTAGGACATTTAGGGTCCTCAAACCCTTTTGGTTGCTCAACATATGCCTCTTCTTTTAAGTACCCATTCAGAAAGGCACTTTTCACATCCATTTGAAACAATTTAAAGCCAAGAAAACATGCAACACCAAGCAAAATGTGAATAGATTCGAGACGTAAAACTGGGGCAAACGTCTCATCATAGTCAATACCCTCTACTTTTGTGTAGCCTTGAGCAACCAACCTAGCTTTATTCTTTACAACAGTACCATTCTCATCAGATTTATTTTTAAAGATCCACTTGGTACCTGTCACATTCATGTCTCTAGGTTTGGAAACAAGAGTCCAAACTTTGTTACGCTCAAATTGACCTAATTCTTCATACATAGCATTGGCCCAACTATCATCTAGCAAGGCCTCTTTAAAATTCTTAGGTTCAATTAAAGAAACATAACACATGTGTGATACCTCATCCCGAATCTGTCTTCAGGTTTTCATTCGATCCAAAACACTTCCAATCACCTGTTGAACTAGATGATTCAGTTTCACCCTTGCTGATGGTTTAAGTTCAGGACTTGCGGTGATAGAAGCAACATGAGTGATGTCCCTTTGAGCACTCTTGGGACTTGAACTTACCTGTGAGGATGGTGCTGTAACATTTTCTTGTGATTGAATCTCAGCTTCTCCTTGATTTTGTGGTTCAGTATCCAAGATTTGGGACTCACCATTGTCATCCTCATTTGTTGCCAGAGTAGGAGAACCTATGTCATCTATAACCACATTGATAGATTCCATTAATGATGAAGTTCGCAGGTTATAGACTCGAAAAGCCCTACTGTTGGTTAAATACCCTAGGAAAATACCTTCATCACTTCGGGAGTCAAATTTGCCCAAGGGCTCTCTATCTTTGAAGATGTAACACTTACTCCCAAAAGTTTTGAAATATTTTACATTAGGTTTCAAACCCTTCCACAATTCATAAGGAGTTTGTAAAGTGCCAGGCCTTAAATACACACGATTTATGACATAAACAATGATTTAGGGCTTACCCAAAACTTTGGAGGAAGACTCTTACTAAGGAGCATGACACTAGCCATTTCTTGAACAACTCGTTCTTCCTCTCAACCACTCCATTTTGTTGTGGAGTAATAGGTCAGAAAACTCATGCTTAATTCCATGCATATCACAAAAATTCAAAACGAACTATTTTCAAATTCACGACCATGATCGATTCGATTCTTATGATCGCCCAATGGAAACACCTGTTCATTTTGGATTTTAAGGACTAAAGCACGGAAAGCATTAAACGTGTCAGATTTTTCCCTTAAAAAATTTACCCATGAGAATCGAGTAAAATCATCAACAGTTAAAAAAATGTATCTTTTACCTCCAATGCTTTCAGTGCGAGTAGGACCCATTAAATCCATGTGAACCAATTCAAGAGGACGTGTGGTTGTAAAGCTGTTCACCTTTTTATAAGGAGCACGGGTTTGCTTGCCAAGCTGACATGGTCTACACACATGGCTCAAATTCTTACCCAGTTTAGGAACTCTTCTCACAAGCTCTTTGTTGGCTATCTTAGTTAGGTCTTTGAAATTCATGTGACCTAATCTTTGATGCCACAGATCAATGTTACTTATGATGGCAGAATGACAAGTGAGATCATTAGTAGTAAGAATCCCATAGCAGTTATCAGATGTGCGAACCCCATGTAAAACAGTATTTCCCTTTTAATCCAAAATTTCACATTTATCTTTTGAAAATAATACTTCATAATGGGAATCACACATTTGACTAATGCTCAAAAGATTTGCTTTAAGGCCATCAACAAGTAAGGCATTATCTAGCTTGGGAAGACCAGCAACACTTATAGAACCCTTACCAATGACTCTAGAAGTGTCGCCATCTCCTAAGGTAACAATTCCTCCTTCATATTTTTCAAGAGAGGTGAAGTAGGATTTGTTACCGGACATATGACGAGAGCACCCACTATCAAGATACCACATGTGTGAGTTACATGCTTTTAGAGCAGTGTGAGCAACAAAACAAGTCAAATCATCTTTTCTAACCCAAATCTTTTTAGTCTTGGTGTTCTGCCTAGACATGTAAGGTTGTCTCCTAACCCAAAAAGTATTAGAATTTCTATCCTTTTGAGACACCTTACCAAACAGTTCAAAACAGTAAGGACGAATGTGGCCATACCTACCACAGTGATGACAAATAAAAACATGTTTTACCTCCCTTTTGTTGATCTTACTTGCTTTTGCTTGATGAAGTGAAGGATCAACCTGGTCTATCTTCAATTTGCTCTTTGCTTGAGTCTTCAAGTTATGTGAGGTAGAGGCCTGTCCCTTGTGAGCTGTCGCACCATAGCCTAGCCCTCTTTTGTCAGAACCCATTTGTTGAGACCCGAGTATGTCTTCTAGAGATCTGGAACCTTTGTTCCACATGGCAATTGTTGCTCTAACAATACGGAGTTCTTCATCTTTCTGTCTGACTTTCTCTTCCAATGCAGCTTGTGACAGCTCAAGACTTTCGAGCTTTTCTTCATATGTGGAATACACCTTCAAAAGTTCATTCCTTTCAGTTTCACAGGATAGAAGTTTTCCACATAAGTCTTGCCTGTCACTTGAGATCTTGATGACATTACATTTTCTTTGTCAAGAGTTCTCCTTTGAGCCGGACATTCTCACTCTCACATGTTTTGAGCTTGAGAGAGAGTTTGTCATTGGTTTTAGACAAATTCAGAGATTCCTCGTACAGTTTCTCGTAAGGTTGTTGTAGTTCATCGCCATTGATCTCATCAATGTCTTCAGATATTTCATCATTCTCTCTTTGCTCCTCATTCTTCTTGACCTCGTCCACTCTAGCAACCAAGACAGATAAGTTGCTGGATGGTGGTGGAGGTGGATCTCTTCCTTCATGGAATTGGCTCAGAATTTCCCATGCATCTTTAGCCTTTGTGCAGTGAACAACCCGTTACTGTTCTTCATTGGAAATTGCACCACGAATAGTGATCAGAGCTTTCTGATTGCCCGGATTATCTGTACTTTCTGTATCTTCTTCAATGGCTTGCCAACCTTCTGGTTCAAAAGCTCTCAGAAAAGCCCTCATTCTGATTTTCCAATACAGATAGTTAGTCCCATCAAAGGTGGGAGCATGATGCAAGTTTTGACCACGAGCTGATTCCAAATGCTTTGGAAAAGTTTAAGAAATCGTGGCCTAAAATGCCATGAAAGCACTATCCCCATCTTCACTAGATTCAGGTTCTTCGAGTTCTTGATCTGACCCGCTTTCATCATCCTAAGTTACGGTGTAGACTTTCTTCCGATTCTTTTTCGAAGGGCATTCAAGGGACATATGGCCAAACCCTTGACATTCATAGCACTTGACCCCTGGCCCCCTTACAATCTTCTTTTCAGTAGTTTGAGCAAATTTTGATGGAACAGTTTTGGGTTTGTCAATACTCTTATCTTTTGAAATAGGGGCTCTGAAATTAGACTTCTTTTTCAAAAAAATTTTAAACTGTTTTGTAAGCATAGCCGTCATCTCAGACTCTAAATCAAATTCAGTCTCCGGAGGTTTTGCAGTCTCATGAGCACTCATGAAAGCCATAGTTTCTTTTTGCTTTTTCTTTGAAATTTGGTGGGCTTTATAAGTCTGCAAATTTCCAACCAATTGATCGAGCTTGAGGGTATCAACATTCTGAGCCTCCTCAATGGCTGTCACCTTTGATTGGAACCTCTCGGGAAGGGACCTCAAGATTTTTCCAACAACTTTCGTTTCCAGGATTTTTTCACCGAAAGTGAAACAGGAATTCACGATATCACTGAATTTTGCATAGAAATCATCAAACGTCTCATCGTCGCGCATAAAAAGGGTTTCAAAGGCAAATGTGAGACGTTGAAGTTTTGACCTTTTAACAGAGGTAGTACCTTCGTGAATCGTTTTAAGAATATCCCACGCCATTTTTGCTATTTCACACGTGCAGATTCGACGGAATTCTTCAGGTGTGACAGAGCAGAAGAGGGAGTTGAGAAACCTTCTTTGTTCCAACTCGAGTTCTCGTAATTGTGTCCAGTCCCATTTATCAAGGGGTTTAGGAATATCAATGCCATTAACGGTGATAGTAGGTTCACTCCACCCAAAGATTACGCAGTGCCAAACTTTCTCATCGATGGATTTTAAAAATGCTCTCATACGAGCTTTCCAATAAGAATAGTTTGTACCGTCTAGTAAAGGGGGTCTATGAGTCGAGTTACCTTCACGAATAGAATCCATGATACAAGTCACACAAAATCACACTCCTATAGTTTTGATAAAACAAAGAGTGACCCGCTCTGATACCAATTGAAAATCCTGCGTGATTCGTGATTAGATCAAGATTAACTTATTCCAAATCCCAAAAATCCAAAACACTCAACCTAAAATCATCAAGCACTTACGAGAGTGATTTTAGTTTGTTTGTTTTTAGGAATAAACAATAAATCGACACAAACGATTTTTTACGTGGAAAAATCACAATTGAAGAACCTTCAATTGTAATCAAAAACCACGGGCGAACCGCCATTGATCAATCCACTACTGAAGAACTAAAAGATTATAAAGATAATACACAAATTACCCAACACAGTCAATTTGTCCTCGAATCATCTGTAACTCTTTCTCTACGCCTTCGTCACGGAACTGATCAATCCTGAAGTTGATTCCACAACTCCACTTGTCGAATTAACGACTACGTAAAGAATCAAACGCCTTTTGAAACTCTACGTGTTAACCTTCGGATTCCACCGAAGAGAACTCTCTTGAATATGTAGTATCAAACTCTTTGATGTATGAATCTCAACTCATAAGTTTAGAACTCTCTTAAGAACATCAAAGAAAACTCACAAAACCTCAGAACAAAACTTCAAACAAAACCCTAGAACTCTTTGATCAGATCTAGTAAAAGTAAATCTAGAAAAAGACCCAACTAGCGAATTTATAGAATCTGATCTCGCGCGGTCCGTTCGAGCGTGGGTCTTCCCGCTCGAGCGGAGACTTCATAATTTGTGATTCATATAGGCTTCTCGCTCGAGCGTCCATTTCGCTCGGCGAGAATCACCATCGATGCTTTGTCGGGCTATGCGAGATCTTTGTGGACTTGCAATCCCCGCTCAAGCGTCACTTTCCCCGCTACGCTCGAGCGGGGAAGTCAATCTTGGAAAACCTGGAAAACTCTACCAAATTACAGTCTTGGTTTTGATTCACGGATTTTGACAACAAAGGGTCCTAACAACGTGTTATTTCTAAAATAGTAAAACAAAAGCTCAAAAGTCCAATCTTATTGAGACTCATCTCAACTTTTTTATTTATACATAACTCTTTTACCTGAGTGTGGAACAAAAAATAAGAACCGCTTTATGTGAAAGAGCAATATCTAATTCTATAGGCGATTTTTTTTTCCCCAGACTTTTTAGTCCGCCTTCTCAAAGATTATCAATTTATTTTTAACAAAACAAAAAATAAATGATTTAAAATAAAGAATATTATTGGTAATGTGGATTTGGCGCCGCTGCTACGAATGCTGACATGTTCAAATTATTTGTTTGTAAAAACTATTAAGTAAATTATTTATATAAAAAAATAAATAAATTATAATTAAATGATTGAATTATATTTATTTTTAAAAACAAATTATTTATTCTTAAAATTACATTTGTTATTTAAATTTTTTTTATAAATAAATATAATTATTTATATTTATTTTTTGTGTAGGTGATTTGGTGGATAGAAATATTGCTAGATGATTCGAGAGTGATCCAATGTCTGAAAGCGGTTGCGAGTTCATTGTCTATACACAGGAGATAACTCTGATTACATAATCTGCAGCTTACCTATTTTATCCCTACCCATGCAATCGCATCCTCACACACACACACCCAAAAAGTAAAAAAATAAAAATAAAAATAATAAAAAATAAGCAATCCCTTTCAGTGAATCAATCCAAATCCAAAGCTGCTTTCAATTATGCCATTCCATAAATTTTTCATCGCCTCCTCCTCCTTTTGGTTGCTTTTCCTCTTCAACTTCTATAATACTACTAGTACTCCTATTCAACCCATTTCTTTCTTTTTATTTTTAAGAAGAACTCAGAGAAGAAATTAATAAAGATGTGTTACCAAGATAGTTATTATTGGCTTTGTGCTGCTTATGAAGGTGGGAATAGAGGTAGGCGGTTGGTTTTTCCCGCGACGACGACTGTGGAGGTTGTGAACCAGGAACCACCACCACCAATTGAGGTGGTGGCTGAGACGGCGGGTAGAAGTGGCGGAGACATGAAACAGTGTGTTTGTTCGCCCACGCGCCACCCTGGATCGTTCAGGTGTAGGCAGCATCATGCTGCCCAGTATGAATGGGTTGGTGTTTCTCGTCTCGGCCCAGTCCCACGTTGTAAGTGACGGTTTTTTCTTACTTTTCAAAAAAGGGAAAAAGACATATCTATGTCACTGTGTACTATGTATGTCCGGGAAATTATTTAGTAATTTTAGAGTATAGATACGTAATATTTCATAATATTATGATTGGTGGAAAATGTGGATATGTGTGGTATTGTGTTGAGTGATTGGAGAATATGAAAGAATATATTGAATGATGATTGATTAAAGAATACAAACATGCAATATTCTAGGAATATTGAATTATTTCCCATGTGTGTGCACCTTCCCCACAAGGAGTTTTGTTGGTTTTGTGTCATCCTAAGATTTATAAAAGCATTTCTTACTCTTTTACATTTTTTTTTTCATCAAAATTATTCAAGAATTTAGATTAAAAAAAAACTTAATTTGATGCAATTTAGTGAGAATTAAAACTTTCATCAAATCTCATTTGATCAATTCGGATAAATTCTTCTCCAATTAATTCTTTGTCTTTTAATAATTTCATAAAATTTACGTGAGAGATATATGGTCGAAAATCTAGTGAAAGATTTTATTTATACCTAATTATGATTGGTCATTTGATATGAATTACTTGTTGAAAATCTAACAAATTCAAACTCTTTTTTCCTTTCGTTTTACAAATACTTTCTCAAATCCTAGTTCCACATATAGGATTTTGGGTTTGCAAAGAATGGTTCCCACCCAATGTTTGCAAGAATGCACTTATTTATTTATATTTCTTGTTATTGTATAAAATTGCCATAACACCTCGGAATGGTTGATGATTTTTTGCACAAATTCCATACATTCAAGGGTGTTATTGTAATTATTTAATATAATAATAATTAAAAAAAAGTATATTTGTAAAAAAGTGGAGTGAAAATAATGCAAAATCCATTCACTTGAACGAGAAAAGGAATAAAACTCAGCCTCCGTTTGAGAAGTGGGTTGGCTTTTTGATTTTTTGACTTTTTTGGCTATTTTAGCCTGGGCTTAAAAGCTTGGTTTGGGAAGGGCTTTTTGACTTTTTGACTTTTTAAAATTTTTTTGGTGAGAGAAGAATATAATGATTATGGGTTGGATGTGATGTTTTGTTTGTTATGGCTAAAATAGCCTATTTTGTTTTTTGTGACTAAAATAGTCAAAAAAACCCAAACCATGGCTTTCCAAACGAAGCCTTCAATTTAGTATTAGTTAGAATTCAAACATGAAGGGTACTTTTGAGTGTTTTTTGACTCAAATTTAATAATGACGGGGAGATTAGAAAGCAAACCAATTGAGTCCACCCCTTTCTTTGTCCATCCAACATAAATTATCTAGTAGATCTAACTTATATCTTACGTTGTGTGGCCTTCCAATTATTTAAGATCATCTAATCTAGTTTCTCCTTTCTTTTTTTTTTCATGTTTTAGGCAAAATAATTATGATGTATTATTTTGTTATACAATGGACACACAGTAATAGGCAAGTCCTACTAGATAACTTTAGGTCCACCTAGATGACACTAACTGCCTATTATTGGTGTTTGGATGCAAGAATGTAACTGTCTTGAGAATCAAAGAGCAGCATTTCACCAATCTAGTCCAGGGTTAGCACAGTATCTTGCACAACATATGAAATATTATGATACATATAACATTCACTGACTATGTTTCCACAGTTCTATTATGCTTATTAATTACAGAAACAGAGATATGATAAGTCTTCCAGATTTCATAAATCAAAACCCGTGAGAACAACATTGACCCTTCTAGCTCTGCTCTTCATCCTCCAAGTTCATCACTATACAAAGTAACAAATAATAAAAATAAGTAATAATCATAAGTTTGATGGCCTATGGTGTTGTTGAATATTGGAATTACACTAGTTTGCTAGTTAAATTTTACAAGGGAAACCAACCGTGCTACCAAAAAAAAAAAAGAAAAAAGGAAACAAATGAGCACTCACCTCGGGGTAACAATTCTGATGGAGAATTGTTTGGTTGCAAATATTTACCAAAACCTTACATGATACTTTTGCCTGTCAAAAATCATAAATATAAAGTAATTAGTAGGATTAGAAAAACCGATGTTTTCTGATTCGTGGATTTGAAAAGAAGAAAGAAAAATGTAAGTGATGTAAATGAAATATAATTACATTTTATCTACTTTTCACGTACTTTTTACCTTTTTCTTTCCAAATTTCTTTTTAAATTCATAAATCAAATACAACATAAGAAGGTAAGGAAAAGGAAAGAAATATAAGAAAGCAACAAGTACACCAAGAATAGGCTGTGTAAAAATTCACATACATGTTTCCCTCAATCTTGACTCAAAGAAGTGCAAGATGGACAAAATGACAATGACCAATTCTGGAATGTTTTTAGTATTACATATCAAAGAGCTTGAGTTAGCTCCAAGCTTTTCTTTATTGATGTATTGTATCTCTCTTGGCATGCTATCATCAATAAAGATTTTCTTTGCCGATCAAAAGAAAAAAAAAAAAAAAAGTAATGGTGTGTCTACAAGATCTTCTAACAGCATATGCAATTCAAATTCAGAATTTACGGCAGAATCTTGATAGATGGTCTCCATTCAATTCTTGAATGGTTGATCTAATCAATTTTAATTTGACAATTTATTGGCTTCATCATCACAAAGCTCATAGCCAAACACCATACAATTCATATTTTCTATTTCTTATATATATATATATTTTTTCAGGACATAAGTGAGTGGGTCTTATATGCATTTATAAATGTGGACTCATCAATTTATGTCTAATGGTAAGAAAAAAAAGTAAAAAAAGATTATGTATAGCATTACTCATGACACAAATTTAAACCGTGCTAGGTATAATGGTTGAGGATCAAATTATCCAAATGAAAGCTAGGACGCATCCTTACGCGGGAGGCTCTATTTGCACCCTAAAAATTAGGTTAGGCACCTCAATTTAATGAAACTTTTTTATTACGATTATGTCTGCATTAAAATGACAAAAAAGTACTTAATAATGAAAAAATACAAATCAAAGTGTTTTGGACACCTCGACCATGTTTGTTTGGCTCCATAGGTGGGGGGATTGGACTACCAATCCCGTGGGCCCTACATAGCCCATGTTTGCTTGGAAAAAATAGGAGAGGACTAGTAGTCCCATGGGACTATGAATACCCTCACACAGGGGGATTAGCTTGGGTAGATTTTGGGTGGGATTAGAAAAATAGTAAAGGGATTGAGTCTATTTTATATAAAAAAATTATTTTTTTAATTTCATTTTTTTTTACCAAGTGCACTTGTTTACTTTAATATTTATTTTAATTTTTTTTAATATAGAAATAATTTATTTATTTATTTTATACAAAAATAATTTAACAATCCCATCACTAATTATCTCCCACACTATCATCAAAACAAACATACTTTTACTTAATCCCCTCACTATCAATCCCCACATTAACAATCCCTTCACTAACAATCCTTTCACTAACAATCCCATCCAACCTAATCCGCCAAACAAACGTGGTCCTCATTCAATCAAACTCTATCTTCCCTTCTCTCTTCTTACTCTTTTCATTTTCATATTTAACCATATTTTACTTGAATCCATTATTCTTGCATTGTATTTTATATTGAAATTAACAATAGACAATGAAAAAGATGATTCTAAGCAATTTTTTATTTTTTTATATTTTTTATATATTGGGTTTACGAAATTTATTCAAAAATTTAGTACCGAACAAATTACATTTATTCGGAAACTTGTTTCCAAAAAAAATTCAAATATTCGGCAGTGTATTTCCGAAATAATGGTTGTTGTTTAGTATTTAATATCCGATCCATTGTCTATGTTCGGCTCTGTATTTCTAAACATTTAATTTGTTAGTTTCTTCAAATTCTAATTTTGAACAAAAAGAACTATCTGGTATTATATCTGATATTACATATGTTTCAAGTTTCTATTGTTCGGGCTTGAATATTTATACACGTTTCATTTGTTCGACACTAAGGTGCCGTTTGGTAACACTTACGTTTTCAGTTTTCTGTTTATATTTACAAAAATTTTAAAAACTCAAATAAAAACTTGTTTGGTAAAATTTTTGATTTATAAATCAGTGGCCTTAATTTATAAATTTGGCCAAAAAATAAAAACACAAAAATGTGTTTCCGTTTTGAGTTTTGAGTTTTTTTTTTTTTAACCACCCAACACTAGCCACCACCAGCCACCATTTTCCACCACCACCCACCCCCCACCACCACCTGCCACCATCACCAACCACCCCTCGTCGCCGCCACCACCACCATCACTACTGCCGCCACCACCGCCCACCTCCCATCCATCCGCCACCACCTGCCACTACCATCCACCGCTCGCCACCACCACCCGTCACCTACTTGCCACCACCATTCACCACCACCTGCCACCACCATCCACCACCTGCCACCACTAGTCATCCACCATCACCAAGCACCTTCCATCCACCCGCCACCACCTTTCACCCATTAACCACCACCACCACCCCCACCCACTCGTTACCACCTACCACCCGCCACCGTTACCAACCCACCACCACAACCACCACCCACCAGCTACCACCTCCCATTCGCTACCACCTATCACCCGCACACCCACCCACCACCCACCCACCATCACTACCACCCGCCATCCGCTACCCACCTACCACCACCACCACCACCCACCATCTGCCACCACCACCACCACCACCACCACCACCACCTACTTGCTACAACCCGCCACTATCACCCACCCACTCACCATCACCACCCACCACCCACCCGCCACCGACCTGGCACCACCACCCACCAATGGGCAGATATGGTTGAATCCGTCAATGCAAGCTTTGAATGAAATGAAGAACTGCTTAAATCGGTCGGTAGACTACTCAAAATCCAAGTTGACATAACTCCCAGGGTTGTAATGCATAACCGCATCCGCGTACCACCTAGTTGATCAAATGAAACATGATAGTCACCATACACTTCACATTTTGCCTTCTTCACACCTAACCATGCTATGTGGTAACTAACATTAAAGCCATACTCCTTTTTTTATGTCAAACACGACGTTAGTGGGACGTGTAAGCGGCTTATCACGTGACCAATCACCAATAACATTGCAAACCAATTCAGAGTTAAGTCTGTTATTCTTCTCAGTGCGAACAACAGCACCACAACTATGCAAGTTTTTCAACCTCTTCAAGTAAAAATAACCATTGCATGTTTGAACCCTTCCATGTATCAACCATGAACACCCTTTTTGCTCTACATAGCGTCGCCTTCTTTGTAACCGCCTTTGGATCATTTTAACAAATTTGAAGTCAAACCCACACTCAATAGCATATTTGGACAAAACCAAACGGAAAGCAGCAACACTCCTTTCGAAACATTGACCTACATGACTAATGCCGTATGACCAATCAACTATCATCAACATTTTCTCACTATGGCGACAATAATTGGGCAGCAAATCTACATTAGGTTGGGGACCTGTAAATGGTTTACTATGAGGATCCAGTTGATTTACAGACATAATCCCACTGAATTGACTACCTCGATTCAAATCATCCACCTCATTTTGCAAGTCAATCGCAACGTTGATATGGGTAACGCCAATGGACCTTGCAATAAAAAACATGTTTTCCATGTCCACGTTATTACACATCATGACTTGGTTCTTGTGACATGGTAATTTGTAAGATATTGAAATCGATGATGGTGTCACATCTACCCACCTATCACATAAATTTTGTATCAATTGTTTTAATGTCAATCGATTAACACCCCTGACAGCAACCGTGGATGAACCGAAGGTGTAAAAAAGTATGAAGTCCATATCCTGCACAATAAAATGAATGAAACAGTAACCGTGGCATACATTCTACAAAAAACAAAAGAACAAAGCATGGAAGATATGTGACATGAAATCAAATGTGAGCGCCGTAACATCGAGTACAACGTGGTCCAACTCACATTCAATCACAATCAATCACATTCAATTTTATATCTGAACAATGACAACCCAAATTAAATAACATACAAAGAGAAGTTAGATTAACATTAATATATATTCCAATAAATTCCATCAACCGATACAATTGTCACATTCAATTGTAAAAAATAGAAACCAAAGAGTTTGCGAAACGAAATGTGACACATATGTCCACAGTAAATACAAGAATCAAATAACACAATACAAAAACCATGCTCATGTACATGGGTATGTGAGTTACATTCACATACATTCCAATAGTATCCACAGACAAACAAATATGACATTAAGAAGGAAAAACATGAAGCCCAATAATTTTGTGATTCGTAATGTGACACATATGTTTTCAAAAAGTAGCACAACTACAAAACACAAACTAAATACAAACGAATGTAACACAGACCATTACGCACGTAACAACCTTCGAGTCTATAGAATTGCGCCAAAGTATGGTTGTACCATTTCGCAGAACCCAGCAACATTCTCACATTCTCACTTTGTAATCTAATAAGCTATCGTAAAATACTATTACGAAATGTAATGTGACATGTATGTGAACATTATAACACAATATCACTACCACGGAAGTTGATGCAAGATTACCATAACAAAGTGTGCCAATGGATTACTATGACAGATTGCGAAATCCATACGATATATGAGGACATTGAAAACAAAACATTCGGGAAAAAACCAGAGCAACACTCACCAATTGAATAAGCAGACAACTTGATCTCCTTCCCTCAAACAATCTGACTCCAAAGCGGCAAGATGAAATAACAAAACCATCCAACCCAATAAAATTTTGAAAACCTAACAGATTCCGTGATCATGACGCATATCACGGCACCAAACAATATGGAAACAAAACGGTTAAAATATTGCAACATATATCAAGAGTATAATAGTAAACTAATTCTATTAAAATAGAATAGACAGGACTTAATGGAACACTTTCTAATTTAAATAGGACTTCAAACTCAATAAAAAATTTCATAGGACTTTACATTACATAAGTCTCCCTAATAGGACTTATAAATAATTTTCTCCAAATTTTAAGACTATAAGTCTGGTTCTTAACTTTTCCCCAAATTTTCAGCTATTATTGGGTTTGGGTTTCTACTTTAACTAAGATTGTGACGGGCCTCTATTATCAGACTTCTACACAAGATAATAATTCAGTATCCAGAATATTTCTTATTAAATTATTTAACTATAAAATTTACTTTCAATATATCCTATTAATTTCCACAAATTATCTTGAATAATATATATTTTAATTTATGATACACTTAAATAATAATCTTAATATAAAATCAATTCAAAAAAACTCTCCCTCTTCACTTCTCGGCCATTCTCAACCACAATATCTTCTTCTCAACCATTCTCAAGCACGTTTCAGTCAAGTCATTCTCTTCTAAGTCTTTTCATTATCAATTACTAAGAAAGAAGTATATTGGGTCCAAGTTGAAGAAGGAGAAGGAAGAAACGAAAATTGGGTCCAAGTTTGCTTGTTTGGACTTCTAGTACTGAACAAGATTGTTTTGTTCGGATTTGAAAGTCCAAACAATATTAATGTAAAATAAATTGAATATTCAAATGTGACCTTACCAAACTGAGTTCGAATTTGTTTACGAATGATTCTATTTATTTACCGTCCTAGTACACACCTTATCATAGCATTACTCATATTATACATCCATAATGTTTATTAGTCCCACTACATCCCCAATTAAGGCTTCCAATTTCACCTCAATTACGTGATTAAGACCCACGTGAAGTTAGCCCCCTGATGGGGACTAAATTAGGAGATTATTCATTTTTTAATTTTTATTTATTTAAAAATTTACCCATAAACATCAGTTTGTATAAATACATGAAATTCATAACACATCAATTAAATTTCAACTACACTTCTCTATATTGAATAATTTTTTTCTAGATTAATTTTCTAGACCAATAGCGTTTTTAAACGAGAAAAGATTCAATGAATTTTGCTTTTGATTGATTTTCTGAAAATTGAATTTTTTATTTTTTGTTTTTATTTATAAATTTTTTTTATTATTGTAAGTAATGCTTTTTACTTTCTAGATGCACCTAACTTATATTTGTGAAAAAATATTTAAAAATTCAATAAATAGGAAAATATACTAAGTTTTTGTATTTTTGTATTTGATGAATTGTTTTATTATAAATATTATACATTTTAAGTGTATTTTTTATATAAAAATATATTTTTTTAAAAATATTAAATTTTTTTATTAAAAACAAAAAATAAAAAATTGGATAAAATACAATTTTAGTCATTAAAGTATGCATTCTTTGTCATTTTATTTAGTCCCTAAAATTTCAATTTTGTCATTTTCATTTTCAAAATTGTCAAATTGAATCAATTTGATCACATCTCTAACCTCTGTTTACATGAATAATAGGAAAAGTATTTTATCCTTGAGTAAAAGATAAATTTGATCCCTAAAGTATGTATTTCTTGTCATTTTATTGACAACTTTGAATATCAAAATGACAAAATTTAAAATTTAAGGGATTAAAATGTTAAAAAATGCATACTTTAGGGGCCAAAAATGTCTTTTATCAATATTATTGTTATCAATGTAGACAGACATTAGACCTATGACCAAATTGATAATTTTGAGGACCGAAATGACAAAATTAAAACTTAAGGGATTAAAAAAATAATAATACATATTTTAGGAACTAAAACTGTGTTTTATCTTAAAAAAATTATTATTTTTTGAAAATAAGCTCAATTTTCTACAATCAAACAAGGTTAGTTTTTACGACTCTCTAAACAAGACTTTTAAAAGGTTGAATATTCACTTACCCTAATAATTGTGATGTATCTCATATGCTATTGGGCCAATATACAAAATGTACTAAATGATTGCCCGACATAAAAAAATTATACATAGAGCTTTTTTTTCCTCTTTTTTTTTTTTTTTTTTCTTTCTTCTTCTTTCTTAACAGATGTGTATATATATATATAAGAAAATTTTATAATACACACTTTAAAAAATATGTGTACCATATATCCCAATAATATAGTGTTAGGTGTGATTAGAAGTGTAAAAATGGCACATGAGTAGCCTTAAGCCTGTCCGCGGCCCAGGGTAGGCTCAATCCGGTTAGGTCCAAGTTCGAACCCCGCACGGGACCCTATGCCTAGGCCATCATTTTGAACCCCAGTTCATCGACCCACTGAAAACCCACTTAAAGCTCGGCTCGAGGCCCGACCGGACCACCTGAGGCCTAGTATCATTTTTTGTGAAAAAGAATAAAATTTTGGAGGCAAAAATTCAAAAAAATGTTCAAGCTCGCCCAGGCCTATCCTAAGCCCCAGGCTTAGGCATGTCGATCTAGCCCGAGGCTTGATCCGCCCAAGGCCCGACATGGGGTAGGCCCAGGTGAGTCCGGTTAGGTCGGGCCAAATTTACATGTGACTTGGTTATGACTCATTATGGTACTGGTTATGACTAATTATGATATATTGTGTTTGTTATTTTGATTACAAATAATAATAATAATAATAATACCTCAAATGATATTTAGTTATGACTCATGCTAATGACGTATTATGGTATTGATTAAGATTTTGATAATACTTCAAAAGTATTTGTTTATGATCAATTAAGTTATGATAAAAAGTGATTTGGTTATGACATTTTGTGATTGTATATAGTATACTCTTTTTAAGGACTGTGTATTGTAACATTACTCACACAAGCTATAAAGCCCTAAAAAATATTTGGACAAATTACAAAATACCCCGTGAGATTTGCTAAAATACGAATTATTTTCTGCAGTTCTAAAATTACATATTGCCCTTAAAATTTCTAATCGCACAATAAATGACAATTTATTAATAAATCATTAAATCAATTAATATTTTTTAATAATATCATAAATAAATTTTAATTAACAATTATAGTAATTTTATTCTTGTTTAGCAAAGTAGTTAAAAATTTTATTTTTTTTATTAGTTTTGTTAAATAAAAAATTATAACAATGTGGAATTTGTAATTTTTAAAATTATAGAAGACAATTTATATTTTAAGCAAATTTTGTGAAATGTATTTGTAATTTATCGAAAATATTTTTAAAATGAAGGATCTTTGTGTAAATATTTTGGGTTAGGGGCAAGACACGTATCACAAGTTGAGTTGGAGTTAAAATAATTAATAAATCAAAACACAAATTACATCGATTTTTCTATTTTTCATACGTTTTTATAAAAAAAAAAAATTTAAAAAAATTAAAATAAGCTATCCCCAAACACATCGATACTTTAGTTTTCTTTCTTTCCGTCACACACAGATACACGTGGACACAATCAAAGGAATCAAAGATGAGTTGGGAGTGAGTCAAACGGAAGCACAGGAAGTCAAAAGACTGACTAGGAGAAGCATCAGCCAAAGATTGTCAGCTAACCCCAATTCCGGAGTGGCTGCTGTGAGCCAATACGGCGACGTGTTGAGATTGGTTGAGTCGTTTTGCACGCACAACGGCAACACCACATTAATTTTATTTATTTATTTTTGTTTAGTTAATTAAAATCACTTAAAAATTAATGGATTGGATTGGTTTAGTTTTTTTAATATTTGGGTTTGATTTTGAGTCTTAAAATCATAAATTTTTTTTAAAAAATATTTTTTTATGTTTGGTAATAGTGGTGGTAGAACAAAGATGGAGACGGAGGTAGTGGAATGGTGGTGGTGGGGCGACGGCGGTGGTGACAATGACAGTGATATTGGTGGTGATCATGGTGAAAATGGTGCGGTGGTGGTGCTGGTAGTGATGTAGTGACATGGGTAAAATTATAATTCGTAAAAATGTTTCTCGTCTTTTAAAAGTGAAATATTTTTCACCTAAATAGATTTGTTTTTCATTGATTTTTCTGCTGATTTTTATTTTTGATTGTACTAAATACTAAAAAAATACGCAAAAATATTTTTTAAAATGTATTTTTTTATCCAAACAAACAAAGCTTTTACCAAGTATGAAGACATATTTAACTCAAGAATCCAATCAATTGCGTTGGACCCATAATTTTGAGATCCAAAACTGAACCAAAATATTGAAAAAACGAAACCAATTCAACCAATAGATTTTAATTAATATCAAGCATAAGTGATATTAATAAGGGAAAATTAGTCTAAAGTCTCTTTCTTATATTTAGCAATATAAGAGATCCACAATATTATTTTATCATGTCTAAGGTCCTCAACCCTCACACTCATATATACCACAGAGAAATTTCCAAATCAATCCCACCAATATCCCCTCTCTCTCTCTCTCTCTCTCTCTCTCTCTCCCCCCAATCTCATCACTTCACCTCCGCTGCAACTGTTGTCTCTTCCACTGTTGCTGCCAACGCCACTGCTGCCAGCGCCTCTCCCTTCAGATCAACTTCGTAGATCGACGGATCTACTACCATCATCACCAGATCGGACCTCCACTGAACCTCCACACACAATTCTGCCGATGCCTTTCTTCACTTTTGGTCTTAAGATGTTCATTCCTTTACTTCGGTTTGAGTTCGAAAAATGCTTAATGAATGTAGTTTCAACCCTGTCCATAAGCTTATTAACCTGTAATTTCCCAAATTGAATCATCAGATTTTTCAATGTTTTTTTTTTCTTTTCCAGAGCACCTAAGAAGTTGAGTCTAGTCCACTTAATTTTTTTCGCTAAACCTAAATGCATTGTTAGGGAGTTTCTGGATTGGGTTTTTAGATCATTAATGGTCAACTAAGTTGCTATAATTTATGGATGTATTGTAGCTTGTAAGATTCCAGGTTTCGTTGTTGTTGCCTGGTTGATATTTACAAAGATGATTTTGATGAGTTTTGCCTAATTTCTCATAATTGCTCACTGCCTAATTTCTCTGGGTCAAAATGAACCTAGAGAAATTTGAATTTTCTCTAGGTTTCAGTGAATTTCTCTGGGTTTGAGGGGGATTTTTCTGGGTTTGAGTGAATTTCTTTGGGATGGAGAGCGGAATTTCTTTGGTTTTCAGAGAATTTCTCTGGGTTGAAGTGAAAGTCCAGAGAAATTCTTCTGGTAAGATTTTTCTTCACTTTTGGTCTTAAGATGTTCATTTCTTTACTTCGGTTTGAGTTCGAAAAATGCTTAATGAATGTAGCTTCAACCTTGTCCATAAGCTTATTAACCTCTAATTTCCCAAATTGAATCATCAGATTTTTCAATGTTTTCTTTTTTTTTCCAGAGCACCTAAGAAGTTGAGTCTAGTCCACTTAATTTTTTTGGCTGAACCTAAATACATTGTTAAGGAGTTTCTAGATTGGGTATTTAGATTATTAATGGTCAGCTAAGTTGTTATAATGGATGGATGTATTGTAACTTGTAAGATTCCAAGTTTCCTTGCTGTTGCTTGGTTGATATTTACAAAGATGATTTTGATGAGTTTTGCCTAATTGCTCCTAATTGCTCATTGCCTAATTGCTCACTGCCTAATTTCTCTAGGTCAAAATGAATCCAGAGAACATTGAATTTTCTCTGGGTTTCAGTGAATTTCTCTAGGTTGGAGGGAGATTTTATCTGGGTTTGAGTGAATTTCTCTGGGTGGAGAGAGAAATTTCTCTGGTTTTTAGAGAATTTCTTTGGGTTGAAGTGAAAGTCGAAAGAAATTCTTCCCAGAATTTCACTGGTGAGATTTTCTTTGTGAAGTCAAATTTTCTATAGATCAATTTGAGGGACCTTAGACATTATTAAAATATTGAATGTCCTTTATGCTATAAAATCTTAATAACAGGGACCCTCTAAAAAAAAAATCCCCTTTTAATAAACCAAACAAATATTGAATAAAATAAAATCAATGGTGTGCTGCCTTGCACATGCGAAATGACTTAACCAATCTCAAAACGGTGCAATATTCATTCACAGCAACCTTGCTGTACAACAGGCGCCCCAGATCGAATGGAATCAAAGCCTAACCCCTTTACCTTCAAGCACGGGCATATACTAGTATATTGATATTTCTAAATAATTTTTAAATAAAATATCTAAATTTGTAATATTACTGATATAGGATTACATGGCTTTATGTTTTTTGCATCTCAAATTCAAACATCTATCATCATCATTAATAGTTTTAGTTTTGATAATATATATTTTAATTTATAATACACTTAAATAATAATCTTAACATAAAATCAATTCAAAAAAATTCTCCCTCTTCTCTTCTCAGTCATTCCTAACCACAACATCTTCTTCTTAGCCATGTTCAACCACGTTTCAATCACGTCATTCTCTTCTCAGTCTTTTCATTGTCAATTACTGAGAAAGAAGCATATTGGGTCCAAGTTGAAGAAGAATGATGAAATGAAGATTGGGTCCAAGTCTCCTTGTTTAGCCTTCTAGTACTGAATAAGATTATTTTGTTCGGATTTGAAAGTCCGAACAATATTAATGTAAAATAAATTGAATATTCATTATTACGCCCCCCCCCAAAAAAAAATAGCCATAGAAATCATGAATTGTACTTAGATATTTATGTGAATACTTACCTGGGTTGACTCAAAAAATAGTTTTGATTATAATTTTCATATATTATTTGATTTTGCTCAAACTTTCTTTTATTTGCAATTAACAACACAATAAGAAATAATAATGTTTGACATGGATAGGCCCACAAAGACCACAGCCCACAGTGAACAAACCCAAGCCCATCATTTAGACCCCATTGCATAACCCGGGTAGTAAAACCTAGGACAGTTGGAGGCCAACTGAGCAGGGAAGGCCAATGATACTCGGACACATGGTAGGTGCAGAACAGGCCACGTCAGCAGACAAAGATCTACAAAGTTATTGCCACAATACATCACCATTAATGCGGCCCATCACAGCATTTATTACGACAACACCTTCCTGTCAGAACAGCACTTCTTACCCTGAACAAGGTAGGCGGCATCAAGCTTTGCGAGGGAGGCACCGGAAGGACGATGAAATGATTACCAAGGAATATAAGCAAGCATGAAAGGCAAGAAGAAGGTTAAGCATTTTCTATTCCTCTCTCTCTCTCTCTCTCTCTCTATCTATATCCACTACTTCCACTTCTAATTTACACGCCGGAGGGTTCACTGGGGGACTACCCTGTTCCCCGTTGAACTTGTTTGCAGGTCTTCTAGTGGGCTTCATCACTCGGGCGTGGGCTTGAGGAGCTTGGATCAGTCTAGTCCATCCACTGTGAACGAACTGTATTATCAGTTGGCGCCGTCTGTGGGAATCTGGTTTGTCCGCGCGCCAGTTGTGTTCATTGTCGCCGGAGACCCTACTCCAGTAGCCTTTTCACCTCACCCGTCAAGTGTATGGTCACGACTAGATCCATGGCTTCTCACCATAATGCTGCCGATCATCAAGCCGACCCTCCCAATCCAAACAACCCGCCACAATACTTCATCGAACTTACTAACAGCATCAACCGCATGGCCGAGCAAAACCAAGCCTTAATAAACGCTCTGCTCCAGAAAAACCTCCCAATTCCTCCACCGCCACCTCCAGATATCCTGCCCGACCCAGAACGAACTCCCGGCCATACTGCCCCACAACCTAATCCACCTAACTTGGACGGTTTGCAACCTCCCCACCCACATATAAATCTGCTACCTCCACCCCCACACCCATCGGTTATAGCACGGCCAGGAGAGGCGTGACATCAACACCTATCTCCCTCTGGTGGTGACAACATCCCCCTCTGGGACGCTGAACTCCGAGCCATGAAACTCCAGCTACAAGGGGTTATGCAGAACATCCAGCATAAGCCCTCTACCACCGCAAACTCGCCATTTGTCGTCTCCATCCGAGACAAACCCCTGCCTGCCAAATTCAAAATGCCCACCGTTGACTCATTCGATGGCACAACCGACCCGGTCGACCATCTGGAGACCTACCGCACCCTCATGATCCTCCATGCCTTCCCTGACGAAATCATGTGCCGAGCCTTTCCCGTGACACTGAAGGGGTCGGCTGGTTGGTTTAGCCAGATACCACCCGACTCGGTCTCCCCTTTTCAGCATCTCAGGGCCCCTTCCTTGAGCCCTTTTATCGGAGCCCCGCGCCAACGACGCCCCGCCACCCACCTACTCAACTTCCGTCGGACGAGGGAATCACTACGACTTCATTACTCGCTTCAACAAAGCCTTGCAAGTTGTCGAAAATGACGACAAGGTCATCCTCACGACCTTCATGGCGTCTGCGGTTATCGATTTCCTTTTCTCCTCTCCAAGAACCCCGACCTCAATGGCAGTCCTACTCTCCAAAGCCCAAAAAAACATGAATGCCGAGGATTCACTAGCCGCTCGGGAAGATCAAACAACTAAAAACCCGACCCCTAGAGAAAAGAGAAAAGACCAAGAACCCAAAGAACACCGGTATCAGATCATAGCCAGACACCGCTTATACCGACCGACCCCTTCGTCGAATTGACCGATCGCCCGTCGATTCGAAGCAGATATCGCCTCTCAATTCTCCCATGGAACATGTCCTCAACCAGATCCAACGGGACTACCCCCTCAAGTGGCCTCCCCCTCCACGGAACCCTTCCAACTGGAAAGATCAATCTAAATATTGCCGTTTCCACCAAGACCATGGCCATAACACTGATGATTGCATTAGTCTCAAGGATCAAGTGGAGACCCTCATTCGCCAGGAGCGTCTAAGCCGATTCACAGACACCCGCTCTCAGCAGAGGCAAAGAACCGAACCCCACAGAGACAATCGCCGACGCAGCCCACCACGGCAGCCAGCTCAACCAAATCCAGGCCATGATCGACCCCCACAATAGCCTCGCCCCCAAGGTAACCCACTCCCGCCAGTTGGTGAAATCAGAGTTATTTCAGGTGGACTCGCTGCGAGACCCTCGCTTCGGCTCGGCGAGAACTTAGAAAAATACGTTAGGGCTCAGATAAGGCAGTCACTACGATAGACCGACCCCCAAGCGGCAAGCGATGAGAGCCCATCACCTTCACGCCGACGTGTATATGCAGGCATCCGTTATCCTCATGATGACCCCCTTGTCATCTCAGCCATCCTCTCCAACTACAAGGTCAGACGAGTTCTCTTCGACAACGGCAGCTCTTCAGACATCATCTTCCTCAACTGCTTCCGCCAGCTCAAGATTGGGGAAGAAAGCTTGTCTCTACTCCAAACCCCCCTGGTCGGCTTCACCGGCGACCGTGTGACCTCCATTAGTTCCATTGATCTTCCCATCACCATTGGCGAATACCCACGGCAGGCCACCAAGTTGCTCACCTTCCTTGTGGTCGACTGCCCATCTGCCTAACATCATCTTGGGTCGCACCGCCCTAAACGCTTTCCAAGCCATCACATCCACCTATCATCTTGCCCTCAAGTTTCCCACCGACCTCGAGTCGGAGCGATCGAAGGAGAAGCGGGCCGTGGCCAGGGAGTGTTATGTTGCTTCACTTAAAGAAGTCAAGCTGAAGGAGACCATGATCATTGAAGGACTTGATGTCCGAGACGAAGATGAGCTGATTAGGGGAGAACCTATTGAGGAACTCATTGAGGTTCCCATCGACCCCACTAACCCAACAAAAACCGCCAAGATCGGCAGTTAACTATCCCCCCAAGCTAGAGTCGACCTTACTGCCCTCCTGACCGAGCGCAATGACGTGTTTGCCTGGACCCACTCAGACATGCCAGGCATCGACCCCTCATTCATAACTCACCACCTCAGCATCGAACCCCATTTCCGACCATATCGCCAAAAACAGCGTATTTTCCACCCAGAGCGTAATAATCTCATAGCTGCAGAGGTAGACAAACTCCTCGAGGCTCAATTCATCCAAAATGTCAATTATCCTAAGTGGCTGTCCAATGTGGTTCTAGTCCACAAGAACAATGGTAAGTGGCGTCTCTGCGTCGATTACTCTGACTTGAACCGAGCTTGCCCCAAAGATAGCTATCCACTCCCCCGCATTGATCTGCTGGTCGACGCCACGGCCGGTCAGCTTCATGGATGCTTTCTCTAGATATAACCAAATCATGATGCACCCATCTGATCGGGAACACACATCCTTCATCACTGACCGGAGTACCTACAACTACCGTGTCATGCCGTTCGGACTGAAGAATGTGGGGGCCACTTACCAACAGTTAGTCAATGCAATTTTCCAGCATCAGATCGGTTGGAACATGAAGGTGTATGTGGACGATATGCTAGTCAAAAGCAAACTCTCCACTGACCATCTGAGCGACCTACGGGAGACCTTTGTCACCTTTTGCAAGTACCAGATGAAGCTCAACCCAGAGAAGTGCGCCTTTGGTGTAGGATCTGGAAAGTTCTTGGGCTTTATGGTCAGTCAGCGCGGCATTGAGGTCAACCCGGAAAAGATCAAGGCCTTGATTGAGATGCAGTCACCCAAAACCGTGAAGGAAGTTCAACGACTCATTTGGCGAGTGGCGGCCCTCAACGGGTTCATTTCCCGCGCAGCAGATAGGTGCCTACCATGCTTCAAAGTCCTTCGGTAGACTTTCGAATGGACGGTGAATCAAAAAGCTTTCCAACAGTTGAAACAATGCATGGCCAACCCCCTTCTTTCACAAGCAATCACCGTGAGCCCTCTTCCTCTATTTAGCGATATCAAACACCGCGTCGGTGCGGCTCTTATCTGGGAAGATGGCTCGGTTCAACGGGGTCTATTACATCACCGAGCTCTCGGGGGAAGCGAAATTATCCTTTGCTAGAAAACTATCCCAGCCTTGGTCGCCGCCTCCAGACGACCGTCCTTACTTCGAGCCCACTCCATAGTGGTCCTCACCGACCAACCACGAAGAAGATCATCCGGTGACCGAGCTTTCTGGCCGACTTATGCAATGGTCAGTGGAACTCAGCCAGTTTGACATCTCCTACCACCCTCGCACAGCAATCAAGGGGCAAGCTGTAGCCAACTTCATTCTAGAATTCACCAATACCACCCCAACCACTACTCCTCCACCTCCACCAACCCCTGCTGAACCAAAAGACCTCCATTCTTGGACTCTCAACGTCGACGGGTCATCCCGGAGGGAAGGTAGTGGGGCGGGCCTCATCCTCACCTCCCCTGAAGGTGGTTATTTCAAATGCGCTTTCTGTCTCTTGTTTGAGGCCGGCAACAATGAGGCCGAATATGAAGCGTTGATAGCAGGCCTCCGTCTGGCCAAAGACATTGGTGTTAGCCACATCCGTGTGTTCAGTGACTCCCAGCTCATCGTTGGTCAGATCACGGGGGAATTCGATGCCAAGGATGACACAATGCGGGCTTACAGGGACATGACACTACCCCTTGTTCGCCTCTTCAATACTTTCCAGATCAAACACATACCTCGGGCGAAAAATTCCAAAGCAGATGAGATGGCTCAGTTGGCCTCTGCCGACCAGTCCGACCTCAGCCACGGAGTCCGCCTCGAATACCTAACTCATCCTGCCATCACACCCGACCTGCACGAAGTGCAGTTCCTCCAGATCGAACCCATCCCTTGGGCATTCAACATCATCTTATTTATGACGACAAGGGCCCTCCTAGACGATAAATAGCAGGCCGCCAAAGTAAGGGCTCGGTCGTTCAATTATCTTCTCGACGGTGGCATCCTGTACAAGCGTGGTTTTTCACGACCATATCTGCGCTGCCTCAATTCAACACAAGCAACCTATGTTATGTAGGAAATCCACGAGGGAATTTGTGGCAACCACTCGGGCGGCAGGTCCCTAGCACACAAGATACTCCGCACTGGTTACTTTTGGCCAACTCTTAATCAAGATGCGACTGATTTTGTTCTCAAGTGCGATAAGTGTCAGCGCTTTGCCAACATCCCTCATGCCCCGCCTACAGAGTTGATCACGCTTTGCAGCCCCTATTCATTCGCCAAATAAGGGATCGACCTGATCGGTCCACTTCCCACTGGCCGAGGCCAGACCAAGTTCGCAGTCGTCGCCATTGACTACTTTACCAAGTGGGTAGAGGCTGAACCCTTAGCCACCATTACCGAGCGGAACACAACCAAGTTCATCTGGCAATCGATCGTTTGCAGGTTTGGCATCCCTCAAACCATTGTGTCAGACAACGGCAAGCAATTCGACAACGCCAAGTACAGAGGTTCTGTGCAGATCTCCAGATTCAACCATGTTTCTCCTCCCCTGGCCATCCCCAAGCTATTGGCCAAGTCGAGGTCACCAATCGTTCTCTTCTAAAGATCATTAAGACTAAGCTGGAAGCTGCTAAGGGACTTTGGGTTGAGGAACTGCCGAATGTGCTATGGGCCTACCGAAAAACAGCTCGGACCCCCACTGGAGAAACCCCCTTTCGCCTAACATACGGCGCTGAGGCAGTTATTCCAGTGGAAATCGGTCTGCCTACTCCACGAGTTCTGCATTCGGATCCAACGCTCACTGAAGAGCTCCGTCGGGCGGATTTGGACCTAATTGAAGAGCTCAGGGAAACCGCTGCAGTCAGATTGGCCTCATACCAATAGAAAATGAGAACGCACTACAACCGCAAAGTCCGACCACGGGAATTCGCCGTAGGAGATCTTGTTTTAAGAGAGGCCACTCTTGCCACCAAAAATCCGACTGAGGAAAAACTAGCAACCAAATGGGAGGGACCTTATGTCGTGAAAGCCAGACCGCATCTAAGCACTTACCGACTTCAAGACATGGAGGGTCGCGACCTTCTTCACCCATGGAACGCTGAACACTTGAAACGCTACTTTCAATAAGCTATTTGTATCACTTAGTTGTTGTACTTTCTTTTTGATGCAATATAAATTTTGATCATTGGACTACATTCCTCATGACAACAATTTTGTCTCCCAGCTACCCTTGTCGCCTCAATAACATTTTTAGTTGCAGCACTTACTCAAAGCCTCAGCTAGACTGAGCACCAAAAGTCTCGGCCAGACTGAGCACCTCAAAAGCCTCAGCCAGACTGAGCACCAAAAGCCTCGGCCAGACCGAGCACCTCAAAAGTCTCAGCCAGACTGAGCACCAAAAGCCTCGGCCAGACCGAGCATCTCAAAAGCCTCAGCCAGACTGAGCACCAAAAGCCTCGGCCAGACCGAGTACTTCAAAAGCCTCAGCCAGACCAGGCACCAAAGCCTCGGCGGACCAGGCACGAAAGCCTCGGCCAGGTGAGGCACCAAAAGCCTCGGCCAGACCGAGCACCTCAAAAGCCTCAGCCAGACTAAGCACCAAAAGCCTCGCCCAGACCAAGCACTTCCGAAGCCTCAGCCAGACTGAGCACTTCTAAAGCCCTCAGTCATGACCGAGCGCTCCAAAAGACTCAACCAGACTGAATGCCACCAATACAGGTCCAGAATGCCTTACTTACAACCTCGATTCCACCATTAGTAACATTCCATAATCATATCCTTAATAAAATTTACCATGCGCATCAAGACGATCCCTACTTTCCTTTGACAGTCACAATTCTAGATCAAAGTTTTTACACTACCCTTAACTTAGTCAAAATTCCCAAGATGTTTTCACATGTTTTATTTACTAATCAGATTATTTCCTCCACCATCTAGTGTGAATTTTTATATAAACTTTTATACAAGTCCCATGTCAGCTTACATTGCGCATTAAGGGGTTTTTTACTTTGCTTTGCATTAAAGATTTAGCCAAGTCTAACTTTACTCTGCATCACGGAATCCTTTACTTTGCATTGAATTCTTATACAAGTCCTATTTCAACATTACTTTGAATTTTCATACAACTCCCATTTTGCTTTGCATTCAGTTTCTACCTAATTCAATCCCACTCCCCTTTCATTTTTTATACAAGTCCAGTCTCGTTATGCATAAAGGATCTTTTAACTTTACCTAGTATTAGATTTTTATTATACCTTTGTAAGACTTATACATAAGCCAACACAATCGAATCATAGCAACTCAAAGGAAGTCTTATTTATTCAGAAACATGTACATTGGTCCATTACAATACTTCAAAAAATAATAATAATAATAATACAATGTGTGTACAAAAACAAAAACAACAAAGTGGGTCTCCTCCGTCTTCCCCAGTTATTCTTCTTCATTAGACACCTCCTCTTCAACGCCTTCATCCAGGGGGGTCTGGGCCACATCATCTTCCCCAATCGTTACACTACTAAGGTCGAGTCCTGGGAACAGTTCTTCAGCCCTCCGTTTGAACATTTTCCACCCACTGTCCCAGTACTCTGCCATTTCGTGTTTGTAGAAGTCGGACTGCTGGAAGCTTGCAATGACTTCAGACTCAGTTCTCCCCCCAGCAGTCGTCCTTGATGGGCCAGCCCCCCCAGAGTCCTCCCTTGCTAAACTGCTGGCAACTGCAGCATCAACAGCCATCTGAAATTCTGGAGATCCCTTGAACTGCTCCACCGCTGCGATGCACAGATCAGGGTAGGCCGCCCTCTCCGAAGCCGCTTTCGCCTTCGCCTCGTCCAGCTCCTTCATCAAGGCCGCCTGTTCAGCTGCAGCCTTAGCCCTCTCAGCCTCCAACTCCCTCTTCAAAGCCTCTCCCTCAGCAATCAACTTCGCCCTCTCCGCATCCACCTCTTTCTGATACTTCTCATTCTCCTTCTTCGCCTTCGACCGCTCACTTTCCATCTCCTTTTGCAAAGCATCCACCCTACTATCCGCCTCATCCTTTTGCCTCACTAGCTCTTCATTATTGAGCATTGCCTCTTCATGGCGCTCAACCGCGATGGCACAAGCCTTCTGGGCCTCATCCACTTTCCTCTGCTCGCCAGCCAGTTAGAACTCAAGCGACACAACCTGGCGGCGCGTGTCCTTCAACTCCCCCTTGACCGCTTGCAGATCGGCATGAGCACTCGCCCAACTTGCACTCTCCTTTTTCAAGTTTGCAAGCTGAGTCTTGGCTTCCTCCGCCTTCAGCTTGGCAGCCCCCGCCTTCCTCAGAAGGGCCCCTGCCAAGGTGGTTACCTCCATTTGAGCGGAGCATAGCCCCCTCAGCAGGTCAGCCTCACTGAATTTGGACGCCGAGCGCAGAGCGGCCTCATCTACGATCTTCACCAAGCGGTCTGCTCCAGACCTGGCTGGGCCTTCTTCTCCCTCCAGCCGTCCAGCCACAGCACGGACATGATAGATGGCTGTATTCAGGCTGACTCCCCCTTCCTGGGGCGCAGGACCCCCCTGGGGTCGTTCCTCCCCCCTTTGTCCAGGAACACTCCTCCCCACCCCTACGCCGATCCCCGCCATCACGGGCACAACTTCTCTGACTTGTGAAGATACGTCCACCACCTCTAGGACGACCACCCTTTCTAGGGCCTCCTCCACTTCCCCCCTTCACATGTTTGGCCTGGCTGGCCTCTTCCACCCTCACCTCCTTTCTCCTTTTTTGTACTGGCTCTTCCTCACTCTGCCTCAACCTATTCTTCTTCTTCTTCCCTACGCCCAATGCCTCCATCTCCTTCAACGACCTCTCATTTAGAGGGTCTTTTGGGAGCGGTCGCGGCACAAACTCGCCCAAGTTCTTCTCTCCTAAGGGCTGAGGACGCGGTCGAATCCTCTCCCTCGCAACTGGCTGGGGCGGTCGGTCGGCTTGCGCCTCTTTGAACTTCTGCGCCTTCACCAAGATGGCTTGATCCTCTGCCTCCTGCACCCTTCTCCTGGCCTCCAATTTCGCTCGGTCGAGGTCCCCACCGATCGATTTTGGACCCAACCCCGCCTCAAACAGCGCGGATGGCTGAACGAGCTCATCCCACTTAGTTTTTTCCTTCTCCCTCCACTCTTTTACTCTCTTCACCCTCTCCTCTGCCGCCGCCCCCAATTTTCGCTCCACCGACCTGGTTGGCACCTTCTACACCGTGCGCACACTAGTCCCTCCAGAGGTGGACACGTAGAACCACCGTGGCCTCCAACCTTTGATGGACGTTGGCAATCCCGCCACCAAGCCCTTCCCTGCCGCCGCCTGAAAGGTGACCCAAGTCTCCTGCTACCCTGACGCCTTGTAGCAGCCGAAGAACTCCTCCACAGTCATGGCCTGCCCCCTATTCGCCTTCGGCCATGCACTCGCGCAGGCCAGCAAGATCTTCCATGCATTGGGCATTAGTTGCTCTGGTGCCACCTCCAGATGGTTGAGCACGTCCACCACTATTTATGGCAGTGGCAACCTTAGCCCACCCTTTAGGGCTTCCTCATAGAGAGAAAACTCTCCAGGCCTGGCGTCAGACGGCCTCTCTGTTGATGTGGGCAGCGACAACTCCACCTCCACAAGAATCTGGTACCTTTCGCGGATAGCCCCCAACTCCGCCGCAGTAATAATGGATCTGTCAGCCCTCGAATGCCAGTGATCTGGTTCCACCTGACTGATTGGCGTCGACGCCGCAATCATGGTGGAACCATAGGATCGCACTTCCGACTCCCCCACCCTTTCTGCCTTATATTGTGCTGCTAGCTCCTCCGCATCATCGTCCCCTAGCGGGTCCACTCTCACAATCGCAGCTTTTTCCTGGGCCATTTCTAAGCTGTGTTTGCGAATCACCTCTGACGCAGGTGCAAGAAAATTGAAAAAGTGCTTCAGAGGTGTATCATCACTAACAAAGGAATTAACACTAGGGATATTTTGAGTTTTTGTAAAGAAGTAGGTGAATCGAATGATACCAAAAGCCCACAGTTTGCCCGTATTCCAAGGATCCAAATTAATGTTCGCCAGTTTGAAAACTTTTCAAAATCATCAGCCAAAACTGTCTTTTCAACTCCAAAATGACCTATCGTTTCATTTTTACTCCAACGCCCCACTCCCTCCCCACGATCCTGCCACGTATATGGTCACGATGCACTGACTCCTCCCCTTACCTTGTCTTTCCACTTCAAATCACCATGTAACACGCCGCCTTTTGAGCCCCGTGCCACGCTCCGGCTTCGCCACCTTCGGTCGGCACCTCTGCAGTCGGCTCACCTTTCGCTTCGCCGTGGTCGGCATCCTTCGTGGTCGGCCACTCTCACGGTCGGCCTCACTCGCACGGCCACCCTCACGCCGGCCTCTTCGCTTCGGCCACACCCTCACGGCCGGCCTCTCCTTTCGGCCACCCTCACGGTCGGCCTCTCTCGCTCGGCCGCCCTCGCGGTCGGTCTCCCCATGCCGGTCGGACTCATCTTCCTCATTACTATTTCTTTCGTTGGACTGAAGCTGCACTCGGGAATGGGGGACTACTGACATGGATAGGCCCACAAAGACCACAGCCCACAGTGAACAAACCCAAGTCCATCATTTAGACCCCATTACATAACCCGAGTAGTAAAACCCAGGACAGCTGGAGGCCAACTGAGCAGGGAAGGCCAATGATATTCGGACACATAGTAGGTGTAGAACAGGCCACGTTAGCAAATAAAAATCTGCAAAGTTATTGCCACAATACATCACCATTAATGCGGCCCATCACAGCATTTATTACGACAACACCTTCCTGTCGGAACAGCGCTCCTTACCCTGAACAAGGTAGGCGGCATCACAGGCTTTCGGCGACGGAGGCACGTCGGAAAGGACAGTGAAATGATTACCAAGGAATATAAGCAAGCATGGAAGGCAAGAAGAAGGTTAAGCATTTTTCTATTCCTCTAACCCCCTCTCTCTCTCTCTCTCTCTCTCTCTATCTATATCCACTACTTCCACTTCTAATTTACATACCGGAGGGTTCACTAGGGGACTACCCCGTTGAACTTGTTTGCAGGTCTTCCAGTGGGCTTCATCACTCGGGCATGGGCTTGAGGAGCTTGGATCAGTCTAGTCCATCAACTGTGAACGAATTGTATTATCAATGTTGATCATAATTGTGAGTTTTGGAGGTATGGATTGAAGTTTTGGATTGAAGAAGAAGAAGATGAAAAGACTTAAATATGAAAAATACATATAAGTAATTAGAGTGTATCATGAAAAAAAAAATTTAATATGTATTATTTTTATTAATAAATTTACATTAAATTATAATAATAATTAAACTTTTAATTCGATGTACTAAATTATTTTTTTGGTACAAATAAAATCACCAAAAATCCAGCGATGTAGCAATAATTAAGTTTTTGTCATCCATATGATTAGATTCATTGGTCAACTAAAATGTTTCATCACAATAATATGTTGTAGCCATCACATCGGACAAAAACGAAATAATATTACAGGGGAAAAGTATTATATGTATTTTTCGTTATGATTTTTATGTTTTTAATTATGATATATTATGGTGTTAGTTATGATATATTATATATTGATTATGATAATATTTTGGGTATAATTCTAGAGTTGTTTAGTTATACTTTATGTGATATTTGGTTATAATATTTTTCTTTTTTTTTTTTTTCTTTTTTTTAAGTTATAACTCTTAGGGTGTGTTTGATTGGGGGATAAGGGGGGGGGACTATTCACTGTTTGGACTCCATGTCCAGCCTCCCTCCTTATCCGTCGTTTGATTTTTTTTTAGTCCGGCGGACTCCATGTCCCCCATATGGGGGACTATCTATCTAGGGGGTAGGGGTTTGTTTTGGGGTGACTAATCACTATTGGGATTAGATGTGAAAATGATAATTTTGACCCTCTACTATTTAATTATGTATTATATTTAATAAAATTCAATAAAATTTAAATGTCTCAATTTAAAAATAAAATAATTTTATTTAACTTTTTATTAATGTTTTATTAATTTAATTTTTTTAAATAATTTTTTATAGATATTTTATTGATGTTTTATTTTAAAATTTTATTTATAATTTATTTAATTTCATTATTTAAATTGTAATAGGTGTTTTATTTAAAATTTATTTAAAATTTTAATTAAAAAAATAATATAAATTTTTTATACAGGTTATACTGTATTTTATTAAATCAAATTTAGTGGTTATTTATTTATTTAATTGTGTAAAAAAATAAATTTATGTAAAAAAAATAAATTTAATTTATATAATTAAATTAATGATATTTTTTGTATGTAAAAAAAAAAGAACGTTTTGTATGTAAAAAATAATGATTTGTTATACAAGAATGATTTAAAACAAATTTTATTGATATTTTATTTATTTATTTATTTATTTTAAAAAAACAAAATTATTTAATTAAAAATAATTAAAATATTAAAGATATGTTTAATATTGTTATTCCTTAGTAAACAATTGAAAAAGGGCAAAATAGTCTTTTGTTCATTTATTCTATCCAGTCCGTCCAACCAAACGCTGGATTCACTAAAAATAGTCAGGATTCACATCCGACATCTAATCCCATGAAAAAACAAACACAGGATACATATCCAATCCAACCAAATAGTCCGGGGGATTCTAATCCCAGGACTCAAGTCCGATGGATTCTAATCCCCCATTTTCCACTCCGTCCAATCAAACACACCCTTATAGAATTGAATTCTGACATTTGTAATAATCAAATTTACAAATGTCATAACTTGTATAGGAAGTGGGACGCTGTGCGGTGATTTGGGCCCAATTCGGAGCCCATTTCTATAATCCGAACCGTTCACATTTTAGAGTACATTAAGTAGAACATGCCTGCAAAAAATCAAATTAATCGGATATCGTTTACCTATTCATCCACTCACATTTGTACTCATTTTAGTCAAGTTAAAATACATTTGTATTTATTTTTGTGGATACAAATGTGAGTGGATGAATGGGTAAACGATATCCGATTAACTTGATTTTTTGCAGGCATGTTCTACTTGGCGTATTCTAAAATGTGAACGGTTCGGATTATCAAAATGGGCTCCGAATTCGGCCCAAATCGCCGCATAACAGACGCTACTGCGCGGGCTGCACAACAACGTCCCCACTTCCACTTGTATATGGTACACATAGGGTTACAAATGAGCTGAGCCGAGTCGAGTCGAGCTGAGCCAAGTTAAGCTTTACTATGTTTGGATTTATTTATTAAGATTTTAGCGAGTTTCGAACTCGTTAATAATTTATTGAACCGAACTCGAACCAAATTGACTTAGACTTGACTCGAGCTTGAGCTCGACCTTATTCATGAGCCTTAACAAACTAAAAAAATTATAAATTCATAGTGACGTATGAGACTAAAGTTATAATTGAAATTTTAATTATGAAATTATATATACAATATATATAAACATATTAAAAGAAAAGAAAATATCTTACCAAAATAATATTACATATCACCACTATTATATAAATGTATTATTCTATAGTTACTTATTAGTTACATATAAATAAATTTAGCTATTATCTACATTATTTAAATATATAAATAATTTATTTATCCTATTATATACATATTTATACATTATTTAATATATATATATATATATAAATAATAGATTTATTTTATTATTTAAATAAATAGTAAACAAACCGTGTTTTAGTATGCGTGGACTGATTAATATTTTAACGAATGAAATTCGAATGATACCTATTCAAGCCAAGCTCGAGTTTATTTACAAACGATTCTATTTATTTACGGTCTGAGATACACACCTTATCATAGCATTATTCATATTATATATTCATAATTTTTATTAGTCCCACTACATCCCCAATTAAGGCCCCAATTTCACCCCAATTATGTGATTAAGACCCAAGTTAAGTAATTCCCCACACACCCACACAGAATTGGGGTTTGGCACAGCAGTGACTATTGTGCCTCATTTTGTAGTGCATTATAGATTTATTTTTATAATCTGAATCGTGCATATTGTAGGGTTTGTTGAGTACTTCATGCCTACCAAAAATCATATTAATCGGATATCAATAACTATATGATTGATAACCAAAAAAATAAACAAGAAGTTTTTCTTTTGAAAAATAGTATAAAAATATGCAATTCGATCATATAGTTATTGATATCCGACTAATATGATTTTTGGTAAGCTTGAAGTACTCAACAAATCCCACAAAATGAACGGTTCAAATCATAAAAATAAACCTATAATGCACTTAAAAATGAGACACAACAGTTACTGCTGTGCCCAAGGCACAGCAGTGACCCCAATTCCATTCCACACTCTCCTCTTTTCATTCTTAGCCCCATGATTTCATATCATTGGGGATGAAATTGGGGGACTAAATTAGGGATGATTTATTTTTTAATTTTTATTTATTTGAAAATTTACCTATAAACATCAGTTTGTATAAATACATGAAATTCATAATATGTCAATTAAATTTCAACTACACTTCTCTATATTGAATAAATTTTTTCTTGATTAATTTTCTAGATCAATAAAGTTTTTAAAAAAGAAAAGATTCAATGAATTTTGGTTTTGACTGATTTTGTGAAAATTAATTTTTTTATTTTTATTTTTCACGTTTATTTATAAATTTTTTATTATTGTAAGCAATGTTTTTTATTTTCTAGATGCACCTAACTTATATTTGTGAAAAAAATATATAAAGATTCAATAAATACACAAAAATATGAAAATGTACTTAATTTTTATATTTTTGTATTTGATGAATTTTTTAAAGATTTTGTTTTTATAAATATTATACATTTTAAGTGTATTTTTTATATAAAAATAATTTTTTTTATTAAAAACAAAAAATAAAAAATTGGATAAAAGACAGTTTTAGTTGTTAAAGTATGCATTCTTTGTCATTTTATTTAGTCCCTAAAGTTTCAATTTTGTCATTTTTCATTTTCAAAATTATCAATTTGAATCAATTTGATTCTATCTCTAACGTCTGTTTATATGGATAACAGGAAAAATATTTTATTTTTGAGTAAAAGACAACTTTGGTCCCTAAAGTATGTGTTTCTTGTCATTTTATTGACAACTTTGAGCACCAAAATGACAAAATTTAAAATTTAAGAGATTAAAATGATAAGAAATATATACTTTAGGGACCAAAAAATGTTTTTTTTATCCATATTATTGTTATCAATGTAGACGGACATTAGACCTATGACCAAATTGATAATTTTGAGGATCAAAATGATAAAATTGAAACTTTAGGGATTAAAAAAAATAATATTACATGCTTTAGGGACTAAACTGTCTTTTACCTTAAAAAAATATTTATTTTTTTTTTTTTGAAAATAAGCTAAATTTTCTACAATCAAACAAAGTTATTTTTTATGACTCTCTAGACAAGACTATTAAAAAGTTAAATACGCACTTATCCTAATAAATGTGATATCTCATATGCTATTGGGCCAATGTACGAAATGTACTAAATGATTGCCCGACATAAAAAAAAAAAATATATATATATATATATATAGAGCCCCTTCTTTCTTTCTGTTTTCTTAACGAATATATATGAAAATTTTATAATATACACTTTGAAAAATATGTGTACCATATATCCCAATAATATAGTGTTAGGTGTGAATAGGGGTGTAAAAATGACCTGTTGGAAGCCCTAAGCCTATTTGCGGTCCAGGGTGGGCCGAACCCGATTAGGTATGAACCCGAGCCGAAGCCGGACCCCAGCACGGGACCCTATGCCTAGGTCGTCATTTTGAAACCCGTCCCATTAACTTGTTCAAGACCCACTTAAAGTTTGGCCCGAGGCCCAACTCAGCCGGGCCACCGGAGGCCCAATGTCATTGTTTGTAAAAAAAGAGTAAAATTTTGGAGGAAAAAATTAAAAAAATTGTTCAGACTCGCCTAGACTCGGCCCAAGCCCCAGGCCTAGGCCCATCGATCCAACCCGAGGCCTGACACTGGCCAGGCCCAGGTGGGTCGGGCCAAATTTATACCTCTAGGTATTACTCATTATAGTATCAGTTATGGCTTAATTATAATATATTGTGATTGTTATTTTAGTTATAATAAAAAAATAATAATAATAATAATTATACCTCAAATAGTGTTTGGTTATGACCCATGGTAAAGACATAGTATGGTATTGGTTAAGATTTTGATAATGACATATTATGGTATTTGTTAAGATTTTGATAATGTCTCAAAAATATTTATTTATGATCAATTAAGTTATGATAAAAAAGTGATTTGGTTATGGCATTTTCAGATTGTATATATTACACTCTTTTTAAGAAGTGTGTATTGTAACATTATCCATGCAGGCTATAAAGCCCTCAAAAATATTTGGATAAATTACAAAACACCTCGCAAGATTTATTTAAAATATGAATTATCTTCTGTAGTTCTAAAATTACATCTCGCCCTTAAAATATCTAATCGCACAATAAATGGCCTTTTTATTAATAAATTATTAAGTCAATTAATATTTTTTAATAATATCATAAATAAATTTTAATTAACAATTGTGGGAATTTTATTGTTGTTTAGTAGTTTTTTCTATTAATTTTGTTAAATAAAAAATTGTAACAATGTGATATTTGTAATTTTTAAAATTACAGAAGATAATTTGTATTTTAAACAAATTTTGTGAAATATATTTGTAATTTATCCCAAAATATTTTTAAAATAAAGGATATTTGTGTCAATATCTTGGGTTGGGGGCAAGACCATGATATATAGAGAGAGGCCCCCCGTCTCACAAGTTGAATTGGAGTTAAAATAGTAATAAATCAAAACACTGAATTACATCATTTTTTTTATAAAAAAAATTAATATATTTTTATAAAAAAATTAAAAAATAAATTAAAATAAAACACCTCCATACTTATATTTCTTTCTCTGACAGACAGAAACACACGTGGACACAATCAAAGGAATCAAAGATGAGTTGGAAGTGAGTTAAAAGGAAGCACAAGAAGTCAAAAGACTGACTAGGATAAACATCAGCCAAAGATCGTCAGCTAACCCAATTCCGGGATGCCTGCTGTGAGCCAATTCGGCGCCGTATTGAGATTGGTTGAGTCGTTTTGCACGCACAACGGCAATACAACATTAATTTTATTTACTTATTTATTTTTGTTTAGTTTATTAAAATAACTTAAAAATTAATGGATTGGATTGGTTTAGTTTTTTTAATATTTGGATTTGATTTTGAGTCTTAAAATCATAAATTTTTTTCAGAAAATACTCTTCTCTGTTTGGTAATAATGGTGGTGGAATAAAGATGGAGGTGGAGGTGGTGGAATGTTGGTAGGACGATGGCTGCGATGATAGTAACAGTGATGGTAGTGTTGATCATGGTGATAATTGTGTGGTGGTAGATGTGAGCGTGTTGGTAGTGATGGTGGTAGTAGTGGTAGTGGTGGTAATGGTGTGATTGTTGGAAAAATGGTTTTATATAGGCATAATTGTTAACCCAATTTGGGTGGACCCCAAACGTCTTTTGGGGTGGGTCCGAAGAGGTGTAGTGGTGAAGACGGAACGTCAAAACCATTTATGAGTGAATGGGAAGATGACGTCGTTTTCGGATGTAACATTAATTTTTTAGATAAAATTCTTTTGAATTTTTTCAATAAAAAATTATTGTGAAAATTTAATTTAATTCTAAATTCAAATTTTTGGTTCCTGAGTGGTTTCCTAAAATTTGTAATTGCGGGAATTTAATTTAATTCTAAATTCAAATTTTAAATTCTTAAGTGGTTTCTTAAAATTTGTACCTCTTATTTTATTTATTAAACTATTTAAATAGTTTAATTAATAATTTAAAGTTGCATCAGTTTGTTTAGGTGTACTAACGGACAAAATTCCACTAAAGGTCAACAGATTTGAATTCCAAACAAATGCTTGTGTTTGACCAACGGTACTGTTGAATTGTTTGATTGGTGCAACCGTCAGAATGTTTTTGAATACAAACCAGTGCACCTGTTCTTTCAAAAATCGTTGTACCTGTTGGGGAATTTTTGTTTGCCTATAAATATAATCCATTTCCTACCATCCAGAGTATCCGAATTTTCCACCCGAGGATTGAATCTTTGTGATCCGAAAAATTAGTCTGCTTCTTATATACTGCTATTCATAATCTTTCCTTTTGCATTTTATTCCTCATTCTAGTTTTAGGAATAAATATTCAGAGAGTTAGAACACAGGTTTGGTTCGCCGAACAAATTTATTTGAAGTGCTTCTATAAATTTGTGAAGATCATTGTATCCTGGGAGATAGACGCCATTCAACCGTAAGCACTGTGGAAGGCGAATCTGTCTTAAGAGAGTGTCACATTTCGACTTGGTCTTGAATTATTTTTTCTGGTTCGATAAATAAATCTGGTATGTCATTTATTTATTTTGTTTGAATTATTTCAGTTTATTTTATTTACACAGAAGATTGTTCCAACAGTGATAACATTAGAAAAATTATAATTCATAAAAATATTTTTCGTCTTTTAAAAATAGAAAATATTTTTCAACTAAATAGGCTTGTTTTTCATTAATTTTTCCATTGATTTTTATTTTTGATTGTACTAAATACTAAAAAATACGAAATATAATTTTTAAAAAGTATTTTTTGTCCAAACAAACAAAACCTTACCAAGTATGAAGACATATATTTAACTCAAGAATCCAATCAATTCTGTTGGACTCATAATTTTAAGATCCAAAACTGAACCACAATATTGAAAAAACCAAACCAATTCAACCAATAGATTTTAATTAATATCAAGCATAATTGATTTTAATAAACCAAACAAATATTGAATAAAATAAAATCAATGGTGTGCTGCCTTGGCATGCGAAATGACTTAACCAATCTCAAAAGCCTAACCCCTTTACCTTCAGTTTATCTTCACTCTCCAGAAACCCTCCCTATTAAGAAAACTTTCCCAACCAAGGCAACAAGTCGGTGCTATCTTCCAAATTTCCTTTTTCTTTCTACCCAAACACAACAACCTACAAACAAACAATTTACAAGTGGTTAGAACCTTCGGCTGGCACGTCATCATTCATCACCCTTTTCTCTGTCTCAAGAACCTTATTTATTATGAAAAAATATTTGGTGATTCAAGTTTGATATAAGTAATCATTCATATCATGTCACAATGAAAAACAATAGAAGAATATTATTTGAATCTGAAATGAGGCAAAAATTTACAAATTAAGTAAAGATCTTATGAAGAGTAAGGGCTGGTTTGGGGTGTCCCAAAAAAGTGTACTTTTTGTCTTTTTGGACTAAAAAAGTTGAGAAAAAAATATGGAGGTTTGGGTTAATTTTTTAGATTTTTATGAAAAAATGTGTATTAAAAAATTGTATAAAAAAAATGTGTAAGAGATGAATAGTGATAGGTGGCCCATAGCCGTACAAATCGGAAGGTGTGAATGGGAGTTGGAAATTATTGGCTATTTTTTGTACAAAGCACTGCATGGTTTTGTTTGGTCCGCGGGGGTCATCACAGGTCCCATTTTAATAATCTGAACCGTTCAATCATTAATTATAACACTATCCATTTGTCGTACAAAACTGATCTGATCATATAGTTATCGATATCCGATCAATGTGATTTTTTGCAGACATATAGTACTCGACGATTTCTACACATTGAACGGTTCAAATTATCAAAATGGGACTCGTGATGGCTTCATGGGACGAACAGCGGTGTGTGTGCAAACCACACCCAATCATTTACAAAGAATCCACTGCCGCAGCACAGCAGCTGCACAGTAGTCACTTCGCTGGTCACTTTTTTTAAAAAAATTTATTTTTTTAATTTTTTTTTAGGTGAATAGTAATACCTTTTTGGATTTTGGAATAACTTTTTGACTTTTTAATTTATATAGGTTTATCCAAACCAGCCCTAAGTTTTTAGTATTGTTTCCAAACAAGTTTTTACCAAGTATATTTATTGTATTATGTATTATGATAAATGAAATGGGACAAAAAATTTGCACCCCCACTTATTTATAAATATTCTTGATTTTCTATATTAACATGTTATTTCTAAAATAGTTAGAAGAAAGCTCAAAAGTCTGATGTTATTGAGACACACCTCAACTTTTTTATTTGTACATAATCCTTTTATCTGAGTGTGTGACAAAAAATAAGAACCGCTTTATGTGAAAGAGCGATATTTTTTTTTTTTGTTTTTTTTGATCAACAAAGAAATAGAACTTTATTGATGAAGACCGAATAAGGAAATACATCAGTAAAGACGAAGGGGAAAGGGAAGGGGAAGGAGTGTGCCTGGAGATGGTAAGTTGGTGAGTAACCAACCACAATCAACAGACCCAAACCAAAATACAAAAAACAAACAACAACCAAGACCAGCAATGAAGTTCAGCAGAGATCAGCAGGAAAGGGGAGGTGAAAGAGCGATATCTAATTCTATAATCAATTTTATTTTTTATTTTTTTTGTTTCAAGACTTTTTAATCCACCTCCTCAAAGATTATCAATTTATTTTAGTTTATTTACTTTTAACAAAACAAACAATAAATGATTTAGAATAAAGAATATTATTGGTAACGTGAATTTGGGGCCACTGCTACGAATGCTGACATGTTCAAATTATTTGTTTGTAAAAGGTATTAAGTAAATTATTTATATAAAAAAATAAATAAATTACAATTATATGATTGAATTATATTTATTTTTAAAAACAAACTATTTATTCTTAAAATTACATTTGTTATTTAATTTTTTTTAATAAATAAATATAATTATTTATATTTATTTTTTGTGTAGGTGATTTGGTGGATAGAAATCATTGCTAGATGATTCGAGAGTGATCCAGTGTCTGAAAGCGGTTGCGAGTTCATTGTCTACACACAGGAGATTACTCTGATTAAATAATCTGCAGCTTACCTTTTTATCCCTACCCAACCCATGCAATCGCATCCTCACACACACACACCCAAAAATTAAAATAAATAAATAAACAATCCCTTTCAGTGAATCAATCCAAATCCAAAGCTGCTTTCAATTATGCCATTCCATAAATTTTTCATCTCCTCCTCCTCCTCCTTTTAGTTGCTTTTCCTCTTCAACTTCTATAATACTACTAGTACTCCTATTCAACCCATTTCTTTCTTTTTATTTTTAAGAAGAACTCAGAGAAGAAATTAATAAAGATGTGTTACCAAGATGGTTATTATTGGCTTGGTGCTGCTTATGAAGGTGGGAATAGAGGTAGGCGGTTGGTTTTTCCGGCGACGACGACTGTGGAGGTTGTGAACCAGGAACCACCACCACCAATTGAGGTGGTGGCTGAGACGGCGGGTAGAGGTGGCGGAGACATGAAACAGTGTGTTTGTTCGCCCACGCGCCACCCTGGATCTTTCAGGTGTAGGCAGCATCACCCTGCCCAGTATGAATGGGTTGGTGTTTCTCGTCTGGGCCCAGTCCCACGTTGTAAGTGATGGTTTTTTCTTACTTTTCAAAAAAGGCAAAAAGACATATCTATGTCACTGTGTACTATGTATGTCCAGGTAATTATTTAGTAATTATGGATTATACATATGTGATATTTCATAATATTATGATTGGTGGAGAAGGTGAATAGGTGTGGTATTACGTTGAATGATTAAAAAATATAAAAGAGCATATTAAATGATACAAACACATAATATTATGGGAATATTGAATTATTTCCCATGTATGTGCACCTTCCCCTACAAGGAGGAGTTTTGTTGGTTTTGTGTTATCCTAAGATTTATAGAAGCATTTCTTACTCTTTTACTTCTTCTTCTTTTTTTCCATCACAATTATTCAAGAACTTAGATTAAAAAAAACTTAATTTGATGCAATTTAGTGAGAATTAAAACTTTCATCAAATCTTATTTAATCAATTCGGATAAATTCTTCTCCAATTAATTCTTTGTCTTTTAATAATTTCATAAATTTAAGTGAGAGATACATGGTTGAAAATCTGGTGAAAGATTTTATTTATGAAAAATGTTTGAGGGCCACAAAATCAGTAACTCAAATAGCTCGAAACTGTCAAAATGACGTCGTTTACATCGTTTTGCGCCCAAAACGGTGTCGTTTTGTGCCCAAAAGGACGTCATTTTGATAGTTTCGAGCCATTCGAGTCACTGAATTTCGGGTCACCAACCATTGCTGTTTATTTATACCTAATTATGATTAGTCATTTGATATGAATTACTTGTTGAAAATCTAGCAAATTCAAACTCTTTTTTTCCTTTCCTTTTACAAATACTTTCTCAAATCCTAGTTCCACATAAGGATTTTGGGTTTGCAAAGAATGGTGGTGCTATTCCCACCCAATGTTTGCAAAAATGTACTTATTTATTTATTTATATTTCTTGTTATTGTATAAAATTACAATAACACCTTGGAATGGTTGATGATTTTTTTGCACAAATTCCATACATTTAAGGGTGTTACCGTAATTATTTAATATAATAATAAAAAAATGAAGTATATTTTTAAAGAAGTGGAGTGAGAATACACAATGTCCATTCATTCGGACGAGAGAAGGAATAAAACTCAATTTAGTATTAGTTTGAATTAAAAATGAAAGGTATTTTTGAGTGTTTTTTTATTCAAATTTAAATATGAATCAATTATTTGAATAAGGACAGGAGATTAGAAAGAAAACCAATTGAGTCCATCCCTTTCTTTGTCCATCCAACATGAATTATCTAGTAGTTCTAACTTATATCTTACGTTGTGTGGCCTTATTATTGGTGTTTGGATGCAAGGATGTACCTGTCTTGAGAATCAAAGAGCAGCATTTCACCAATCTAGTCCAGGATTAGCACAGTATCTTGCACAACATATGAAATATTTTCCTACAACAATAATACATGTATGATACATGTAACATTCACTGACTATGTTTCCAACAGTTGTATTATGCTTATTAATCACAGAAACAGAGATATGATTAGTCTTCCAGATTTCATAAATCAAAACTCGTCAGACCAAGGACACCATTGACCCTTCTAGCTCTGCTCTTCATCCTCCAAGTTCATCACTATACAAAGTAACAAATAATAAAAATATATAAAAATCACAAGTTTGATGGTCTATGGTGTTGTTGAATATTGGAATCACACTAGTTTGCTAGTTAAATTTTACAAGGAAAACCAACCGTGCTAATAAATAAAAAGCGGAAACAAATGAGCACTCACCTCGGGGTAACAATTCTGATGGAGAATTGTTTGGTTGCAAATATTTACCAAAACCTCACATGATACTTTTGCCTGTCAAAAATCATAAATATAAAGTAATTAGTAGGATTAGAAAAGCCGGTGTTTGGTTCATGGATTCGAGAGAGATTTAAAAAGAAAAAAGAAAAATATAGGTGATGTAAATGAAATATAATTAATTTTTTTATCTACTTTTCACATATTTCTTACCTTTTGCTTTCAAATCTCTTTTTAAATTTATAAATCAAATACAACATAAAAAGATAAGAAAAATGAAAGAAATATAAGAGAGCAACAAGTACACCAAGAATAGGCAGAATTGATGACAAAATGTCATCGGATGTAAAAATTCACATACATGTTTCTCTCAATCTTGACTCAAAGAAGTGCAAGATGGACAAAATGACGATGTCTGGAATGTTTTTAGTATTACATACTGTTAGCAGGTATTTTAATATTATAATGTGTCATAGGTTGTTTCTCTTTTCTTTTCTACCTAGTTTGCTTCCCATTTTAGTCTCCAAGACTTCCTAAATAAGTCTTCCTAGTCTTCTCCAAGCCTTCCCATTCTTATCCATTCCAAGACTTCCAAGGTAAACCATCCAAGGTCTTGGTCAAGTCCACCAATTCCTATCCATCAAGAACCTTGCCTAAGAAGTTTTCATTTCTATATATATTGAACTTATGTCATATCTTTGAATACACGAGAGAAGAAGTTTTGGTTGTGTTGTTATGTCTTAAGTGAGATTATTAGATAAATAAAAAGGGTGTGTGTGATAAAGCTTTGGGTTCAACCAATTGTGCAGTATTGGTGAATCATACAACTTAGTTGGACTGTTGTATCCTGGAGGAGACAAGTCAAGATTTTTTCTGCTGCACCGGTGTGAGGTTTTACCTAACCGCAGAGGGCTTGAATCTCCTTAAAGAGAGCGAAATTCCCGCGCCTCAGCCCTTTATTGTAACTTTGATTATTTGTATTTTTTGGTATTTTATTTATAATTATCACCAACACATACCAAAAAATGATGGTGTTTGTATACAAGATCTTCTAACAGCATATGCAATTCAAATTCAGAATTTACGGCACAATCTTGACAAACGGTTTAAATTCAATTCTTGAATGGTTGATAAAATCAATTTTAATTTAACAATTCATTGGCTTCATCATCACAAAGCCGATAGCCAAACACCATACAATTCATAATTTCTATTTCTTATATTATTTTTTTAATGCAAGACACAAGTGAGTGAGTTTTATACGCATTTATGGATGTGGACTCATCAATTTATGCCTAATAAAAAAAAAAAGTAAAATTAAATTATATATAACATTACTCATGACACAAATTTAAACCATAGTTTACGTATAATGGTTGAGGATCAAATTGTCCAAATGAAAGCTAGAACGCATCCTTATGCGGGAGGCCCTATTTACACTCCAAAAATTAAGTTGAGTACCCCAATTTAAAGAATCTAAAGTTAAAAGTCCCAAATTAATGAAATGTCCAAACATCCTAAAACGATAGGGTTAGAGATGGCGGATTGACAATGAGGGTGCTGGAGACCATTATTTTGAAATTGACCAGTTGAACTATCAATCAGGTTCTGATCTGATTAGACCTTCAAATCTATTCAAGCTCTAAAGCCGACCTTTTTTCAAACAAATGGGAAAACCCAAGGTTAAACTAGAAGAACCGATGCCTGTTGAGTTTATCACATAAGGTCATGTTTTGAAAAATGTGGTCCCCAAAGATTGGAACCAAGACGTCAAGCATAAGCATCTTGTTGCTTACCATTATGCCACCAATACAATACTCCTTTTCAAAATATCGGTAGGTATAATTTATTTATTTTATTTGAATAATGCTTTCTCACATACTAACATAATTAATATTTTTACAAACAGTATAAATAAAAAAAAGAGTAGTGCTACCGACCCTCAGTGAGCCGACCCTCACTGACAACTCCCAGTGAGGTGTCGGCTCCCCATTGGCTGAAAACCAAAAAAATATATATATATAGTTTTTTTCCTCCAATCACAGAGGACCCCCAGTACCCCCACTAGCGGTCCAACGCATTTTTCTAAAAAAAATAAATGTATACACAAATATAATTCATAAATATATATAATGTATATTTAATACCTATTTTTATTTAATTATATTTCTTATATAATTATAACGGTTTGACTCAATGGTTGAATTAATGAGCCCTCCACCCAATTTCTTTTCCAGATCATTTGTTAGTCCAATTTTTAAAACCTTGTTGGAGATGACTGGTTGATTTGCCATGAAGGGTAAGTTTGTGCCTTTGTTATAATTATTAGACTAATGGAGTGTAGAAAGTATAGTGAATTTCTAGGGTTTTTAGAATTTTTGAAAGTATAATAGGTATTATTTAAAATGCCCACAAAAGTAAATAAAAATTTAAATTTTCAATTAGAGTTCAAAATAATGGAGTTCCCAACTTAATTTTTAGGGTGAATTTACCCTCCTTACGTACTATGGGTTGACACAAGAAATCTCATTTTGTTCACACAATTTGATTGCTGTAGAATAAAAATCTATCACTAAATTAATGTCCAATTTCATTGGTAAGATATAATAATAATACTTTGGCAATTAAAATATTCCTCTAAAAAGTATTTTATCTCTAATTTTTTGTCTCGTAAATCTTAATTTGTTATAATGATAATCATGACTATATATAAAAAGTTGAAATCTTGATCCTCTCCATTACATATCCAATAATCATAAATTAAGAATACAAATTTATCATTATTTCAAATTAATATATATATATAATTTTTGCACAAATTATTTCGATAGTCCGTACATTTTGTTTCTTGTATTATTTTGGTCCATACATTTTGAATTAGCTCAATTTTGACTCTTAATTTTAGATTTTATGTTAATTTGATCCAATTGATAACACTGTTAGTGTTTTTAATAGAAAATTATCACTGAATTAGTTGAAGTTAACTCATTAAGTTGAACAAGTTTATAATTTTACCTTAAAACGCATGATATATGTCACTCATGTACATATTTTTTTATTAAAAAAATACTAATAATTGTAAACAATTAGATTAAATTGAGACAAAATCATAAATTTTAAAATTATATAGACCCAAAATGAAATAAATTAAAATACAGAGACTATCTGCGTACTTTTGCCCATAATTTTATCAAAAATGTTTTGAACCTCTAATAAGTCTAATGTGTGTGAGATCCACCTGATGTAATATTTTGACCTTATTTTTTATTAAAAAAATTTATTTTTCACCTCACTATAGCTCAATTAAAACTCTAATTTTAGAGGAATGTATCATTGTTGTAATTTTATAACGATTAATGTGATCAGCAGACAGCACAACCAAATCATGAGCAGCTTTGCAACTAGCCCTTTTTAAGTACGTAGGATGAAATTTTTATACTTCCGAAACTCTTTCGATGCATACCATCTTCTTGTACCTTTAATTTCATGCTGTTAAATGAAATTTTTCTTTGCTGATAAAAAAAAAAAAAAAAAAAAAAAGTACGTAGGATGAAGTTGGACATAAAACATGGAATGCAAAACAATTTACCTTAAGAGGGACATTGTAGAACAAGAACTCGAACTTCCCAGCAACTTCAGTAATCGTATCAAACGGAACCACACCCCTAGCCAAATCTTTCAAGAACAGTATAACATCAGAGATCACCTCAACTCCGTTCAGCTCAAGCGTTGCGTCCGCGTACTCCGACCCTCTAGCTCTCACATGACCTTCATCCAATGCCACAAAATATCCCAGTTTCTTTCCCCTGTACCCTATCGAGACCATGATCGAGCTGTAATCGATGGCGTAGAAGTCTACGTTGCGGACCTTTATGGTGAGGCCTAATGTGATGTCGACCGAGATGATTGGGATTGTCTGGATATCGATGCTCTCTAGGTGGAGGTGGGTGATTTTTAGGTCGGGGTTGGAGGGCCAGAGGAAGAAGAAGGCAGCCGCGAGGAGGAGGAAAGTGGAGATGAGGAGGTTGCGGCAGCTTTGATGGAGGTGGAGAGGGATGAGGTGGTGGTGGTAGGAGGGTGGTTGGTGTTGGTTGGCCTTTGAGGAGGCCATGGTTTGTGAAAAAGGGTTTGAGTGTTTTGGTTGGAGATATAGAGGAGGGAAGTTGGCAGAAAGTGTATTGGTAAGGTGGGAGGAAAGTGAGGTAGGCCCAAGTTTGTGGATGTGGGGGTTTAGCAAGTGATTTGTGTGTTTGCTTGCTCTTGACTGTTTTGTTTTGGTTTGGATAACCAATTATGGGAGCCCTTCATGCGTTGTGTTTTTTTCAATTTTATTATATTATTATACTGTAAATTTAATAATTTTTTTAATTTAAAATAATTATAAATTTATATTATTTTATAATTATTAGTTATGTAATGAATATCCTCTATTAGAAGCATGCAATATGTAATGGAGAGAATGAAAATCCAATTTTGATGATCTCTCCCAATGCAAAAATTACCACATAGTTGAGATAGATTTTATTCAATGATATTTTGTTATTTCTATACTATTTTTATTTTTACTTTCGGAACCATGTAATTATTTATGATGTTGTTATTAGTTGGATAAATATGAAATTCTTAAAAAAAATAATAATAATAATAATTACTCCTAATAGTAAGATGATATCATTTAAAAATCAATCATTTAAGACTCAACTTCTACCACAAGTCATGAAATTGATTTGATTGCTCAAAGCCAATCAATGTCTATGCTTTAATGGTTTTTTTTTTGGCTTTGTTTTTAGTTGATTACTCACCAACCTTGGTGTAGTGTTAGCAAATGATTGTACTTATTTTTCTGTGTCAACCTAGTTGGTATGGTATATTACCTTTTTTTTGGGGGGGGGAGGGAGGGCGGGGGGGAAAGTGAACTTTATTGATTACTTTAATGTAGAGCAAAGATATAATCAATAAAGAAGAGGGGGTGCAAAGAGTATCATAACACTTAAACTAATCCCAACTAGGTTGGTACGAGACAAAGCCTTAGTTATATGCTAACACACCACCAAGTTGGTAAGGTACCAACCAACCAAAAAAAGACAAAAAAAAACTATAAAAGAGAAGCATCATCAACCTAACTGCTAACAGCTACAAGACCCTCCTTAGTAACAACCTCTAATTTGCCTCCATTTGAAAACAATATCATCAACTGTGCAAGAGAAGTCCTTCATTATAAGCTCACACAGGTTTGAGCAGTTAGTTTGGGCAAGACACACTCATTCTTATGCTTCCAAAGAGACTAAAGCACAACAAAGGGAATAGCTCTCCAAATTTGTTTTTTTTTTTTTTTCCAATCTCTTAAATCTCCTACCAATCCACTAGTTATACAAGCCTTCCACTGATTTTGAGATGCTCCATTGAAACCCCCATTCTTGCATCACAGATGACCATAGGCTCTAAGAAAATGGGCAATAAAGCAAGACATGGGTAGCAAATTCAGTCTCATGTCTACATAAGATGGAAACTTTGCTATCAAAAATGACAATTCTGTGCAAGAATTTAGTTGATTTAATTTTGTTTTTCTAGGCCAACCATCCAAAAAAAAAGAAAAAAGAAAGACTTTGGGAGGTGTCATGACCCGAACCCGTCCCTAAAAGTTTGGGTCATAACTAGCTGGTAATCACTTGATTACCTTCGGCCTCAAACAAACATACAAAGTAATTATAGTAATGGGGCCAAAAGCGGAAGTATACAACAAAAAAATAAGTCCATTGAGCTATACCAATATGAGCAAAAAGTAACGCATCTACGTCATTTACATGCCCATGCAAAAAGAATATAAGTATCGAAAGAAATTTGTGCATAACGTTTACAAACCCAAGACCATAATAGCAAAAACAAAAGAAAGTCAAAGTATGATGTGAGTCAAAATGAAACTCCATCTCGAACGTGTGACTCGATTGGGTCTCAAAAAGAATGGCTCTTGAAGCTGACTCTAGAGGTATACTCCATGTTGCGGATTACCTACATGCACATACATAAGATTGGGTGAGCGAAACTCAATGAGTAACAATATAGTAAAACAGTATAAATAGATAGTCATAAGATTCTCACAATACCCAAAATTGTGTAAACAAAACGGCCTTAGGTCAAATCATACTTCAAAACGGCCTCAGGCCCAACATATAACAAAACGATCTCAAGCCCAATCATATATCAAAACGGCCTCAGGCCCAACGTATATCAAAACGGCCCCCAATCATATTTCAAAACAGTCTCGGGCCCAACATATAACAAAACGACCTCGGACCCAACATATTTCAATATGGCTTCGGACCCTACATATAACAAAACGGCCTTGGACCCAACATATATTAAAACGGCCTTGGGCCAAATGTATATCAAAACGGCCTCAGGCCCAACGTTGCACATGTCATATAATATTAATGAGGTTTCTCATTTCAAACAAATCACAATGTCAACACCATTCACCGTTCATGGTCCGAGGTACACAATAATGAACATATAAATATGGTATTATTACTCACAGTGGGATCGATCTTGTGGCGTTTTCTCTGGCATATGACCTACACCAAACATATCACACAAATATTCGATAAGTAATTCACTTCAATTGTACTCTTTTCTTTCATTATTCACAACTTTCTTTAATGACTTTCTACTCTCCATTTCATTCCCAAAAGGGGCTAAATAAGATTAGGAACACATTCCGGAGGTTGGGGGTATGTGGATGTGCCCTGCGTGAGGGCCTCACCCCACAGTTCGGACTCGATTGTCATGGTTCTTAATCTGAACCAAAGAGTCTAAATCTGGCAAATCGTTTTGAGAAAATAGATTTTTGTAAAAAAGTGCCAAACATGGACTGCTTTGCCAAATACAGAGTCGCCACCTAAATATTTTTTATGGGGGAATTTAGGAAACCCTGACTCGTTTGCCTAAGGCCACGTGTCCGTTATCACCAAAGTTGCCTCGGCTCGGGAACTTGGGTACGATTGGGGAAGGTCAGCTATGAGAACCCCCGTTCGCCCGATCCAAAGATCGGCCTCTACTAACCATGATATCCGATTTTGAAAACGTTATGTGTTCTTATTCCGATTAATTAGCTAATCTTACTATATGATGCGCACAGCAAAACAAGTATAAACTAGATCGCCTAATTTGGAACAAAGTATTGCATATCTGTTCGTTTGGAAAATGATTTGAGATTTGCTACTCGCAAGTAGGTTAAAACACAGATTTCAATGAGTTGTCCCAACTCAAACAATCCAACCTTCACCCATAGGCATTCAGGCAGTTATATCACATAAGCACATAGCCTCATGGTAAGCATGCTATCATGGCAACACCCACACTCATGCAAGGATGCTAAAACATAAATGCTTACCGAGTACTCCAAGCCAAAACAGAAACTAGTTAGTAATCATATGCATGATCCTAATTCATGTTAAGATGGCTAATGCAACACATGCAAGATGTAACTATGATAGGCTCGGCTATTCTAAGATGGCATATGATGATGCTACAACTAACACGTATTCAACTTGGAATTGAAATACAATGCAGTTAGTATGATGCGCCGAGCCCGGTACATGCAAGACAAATGTATGGATGCACGCATGCATAGCATAAGGTATGCTAATTTAAATATGTCCTAATACTAACCATCAAAGTGGGTAAGTAAAAGGGAGAAAGAAATGGGGGTTGGAAGGCACACACACACGCACCCACACTTATTACAAATGTACCCTCACTCGGAGGGACCGAAAGAATAATACAGTTTGAATAATGAATCAACTATCCTAGCTAATTAATTATTACAGACCCTCTAATTAATTGACAAATTAATCACAAAAATAATTAAAATGTGAAGCTAAAGAGACTGTCGCAGCTCTACCTCGGAATGCGTGAATGATGCATGCTTGACTCGCTCTGCTCGGAAACTCGCTGCCATAGCACTGTTGCCTCTGTTTACACTGCCCTGCTCCTCTGAAAATTTGCACAAGTCCCAAGGATGCTTCTCTAAACACTGGGGAGCATCACCGACCAAGTGGGAACACCACCGGCCGAAGGGAATGGTCATCGACCATTGGTTGAGCCGCCGGCTAATTGTATTTGGTCTCGGCACTCCAAGTGGTGGCGGCTATTTCTTCTGCAGAATCCTGCGGTTGTGATGTGAGAGAAGGCAGTGTATGGCATGGAATTTTCAAGCAAGTGTGAGCATGGCCACACTCCCTATCATGTAATGGACTCGAGAGAGCATGACCCTCGACCCTCGGGCCATCAATTATGCATTTTGATGCATGATGGCCTAAGAGGCCAAGTTTGCCATTCAATGTAAAATCCATGCAACAAAAGAGATGAATGCCAACACCCTATCATTTTGAGATCAAGGGCGTCGACGACCGAGGATTGAGACATGTTACGTCACTTGGAGTACGAACACTCTCAATCCTCATGCTTGGTTTGACACCCCAAACCAAGCAATGCAATGCATGTATACAAACATGGCTCAAGAATACAATATGAGGCTAAGATGCAAAATATGCCAAATGCAATGCAATCTATTATGCAAGCATGCAATGTGCTAATCATGCAAGAGGCAATACAATGCGATTTAACATGCGATGCAAACATGGTACAATGCAAGCATGTAACGAGAGGCAACAAGTCAAACATACAACTATGTACAAGAATGGACTTAGACTGAAATGGGAGGCCTTAGCCACACCCTAAAACAGTGGCCAAAAGGGTCAAAAATAGCACAACTTATGCATGCAAGTATGCACACACCAAGGCCTATCCTCTAAGCATGGAAGGGGACAACTCTAAGCATACTTAAAAGTAACATGCTTGGACATTAAACACTTATGTTAAGCTCTGAAAAGCATGCAAAAGATGACACCAAGACATGCTAGGGAATGGATGCAAAATAGAAGGTATTCAAGGTCACAAAAGAGAGCATTGTTCAACACCTACCCCAAGCAAACATGGCATGAACTAAGCAACCCAAAATAGAGTTTTTATGCATCAAAATACGCCCCAAAACCCACATGAATGGCATCCCAAATGACTTAAGCAAAAGGCATGCGCTATGACCCATTTCTAGGCATAAAAAAACAACTCTTCAAGGCATGAAAGGGATAATGAATGCAAGCATACAATCATGGACTAGGGACTGAAATAGCATGGGGAATGACTCCAAATCACTGAAATCACCCAACTAAAGCATGTTAATGACTCACACACTCAAGGCTCACAAGCCAAAATGCAAAGGGGCTATACCAAGCATGGCAAATATGATCAAATCAGCACCCAACAGACCTCAAGCATGGTAAGACATGGCTAAGAACTTCACAAAGTTAGGCCAAAACATGAGAGCATGGTAGGCTAAATGCATGATGCACTTCTAGGCAAAAAGGAGGAATGCAAAGCAAGTATACTATGCATGCAAGGGGCCATTAATCCGACCAAAAACAGAGATATAATATGACCAAATAACACCCAAAAACCTCTGAAATTAAGTCAAAAGCAACTACACATATATACTACCCTTATGAGCCAAAAATGCAAACAAAAGGGAGACAAAAGGAGAGAGGTGTCCCTCCCCTATGCAAGACCTCAAAACCCTTCCTTCACTACTGAAAATCCACTGGATTTCAGTGGTGAGAAGGTCAATGCACAAAGGTATTCAAAGCTTATGAAAAAAAGCACAAAAAGGGCCAAACAAGGCCTAAGAGGGGGAGGTCGACCCCCAACACCAAAATGACCTTAATGAAAGATCTTAAGCATGCAAATACAAGACTTTTTTCAGTTATACACAAAGCTTAAATCAGTATGTAAGATAGGTTAAAGACTAGTGCAAGATTGGGGAATATAAAGCAAAAGTTTTACCCTTGAACAACCCTTGAAGAACAGCAAGTGCAGCCCCCTTCTTCTGATCAAAATCAGTCCAAAACCTCAAGAACAAACCCTTAATGCCTCCCAAAGTTGAAGTATGGTGTAGTAGTGTGTGTCTTAGTGCAAAACTAAGAAGAAATCACCTTTTTGGCCCTTAAACACACACACAATGAAGAGAGAGAGGGAGATCTAGAGAGAGAAAGTGTATATCACATATATCTATGTATTTTGCTCTGGTTTTTACTGAACCCACACAAAGGAGGAGGAGGGGCACTTATATAGACAATGGAAAAGGCTCCAAGCTTCTAAGATAAGCTATCCTCAAGGCTTCCAAGGGAAGCTATTCTAAGGGTACAAGCTTCTTGAGAAAGCTAAGACTAAGGGTCAAGCTTTCTCAAGAAGCTTGAGCAAAGGGTGCAAGAGGTTGGGTCAAAAAGGGTCAAAGGCTCAAAACAGCCACACCCGTGCATGGGGGGCAGGGTCCGTGCATTCCAGCTGGCACAGCTGGCATGCATTATGCCTAAAAAAGGCAAAAAGGTGGCACCAGCCAAAAAAGGAGGCCATCGGCCAAACATATGGTCGGCCGACCACACCAAAGGCCGACCGGCCAATAGTATACTTCACCAATGGCCGGTGGCCTCAGGCCACGGCCGGTGGGTGTCAGGGGTAGCTAACAAGCTACTTTCTATCCTCAGAAGCAACAACACAAGTGTTTGGTGCAAAATCAAACACAAAACAACCGAGTTGAGAGATCTTCAGGCGAGGCAAGGCGCGTCGCCGAGATCTCCGGGAAATCAAATCGAACACAAACATGGATGATCACCGAGTGTTCAAGTGGTGACGTCCAAGTCTTGAGAACGGTCAAAAATAGGGTGTCTACAGGGTAGCAAGACAAAATAGCACAATTTTTTTCCCTGTTTGGTTGCACGTGCGGTCGGTCCAACCGCTCAAGCGGTCTGGCTTTGCACATGCGGAAATGGTTGCCGCTCGAGTGCATAGTAAAAAGTGGATTTAGGCTTAAATCTTGGGTGCTCGTGGGGAGCCTGAGGCCGCACGAGCGGTTTGGGCTCACTCAGGTAGTCTGAAAATGACTCTAAGATGCAAACGTTTTTCTCTTATTCCCAAGCCCAAATCCATGTAAAAACAACTCAAAAACATAATATCTAAGCATGATATAAGTGTAATTCCACATTAAACATATCAACCTTGCATCAACAACAATTTCATGGTCTCATCTTTTCACAATTTCATGGTTTACATACACAACTTCAAAATACATATATTCATGAATGATTTTCTACAAATCTTGTTTATGTTAGCCATTTAGGGTTTGCTTTATGGATCAATCATAAAAATGAACTCAAATCAAACAATGGTGCAGAGATTAAGGTCCAATTTCATGCCTTTAGCTCTAGTCACTACATAACTCAAAACCCTAGCTCAAAATTCCTAATTTTTTAATGATTTCTTGACAAAGATGACGTAGAGACAAAGTTTGTAAGTAAATTAACATACCTCAACTCAAATCTAAGGTTTGCCCTTTGATTTTCTTTAAATCCTTAGCTTTCTCTTCCACTTTCTCTCTCTAACTCACTCTCTAAGGCTCTCAAGCAATAAATGAAGAATAACAGGGCTAAACACACATATATGACACAACTCATAAAACATGATTAAATCATTACGAATCATAATTTTTCAAAATTTCACCATAAGCTCTATAAATCATGCTAATCATAGATATGAAGTTGGATTTTGTTTATCGCGCCTCTAAAGCCTTCAATTTCAATTCAAAGTCTCAATTGCAATAGATATTCCTACTTTCAACAGATATTTTTCCAAATTCACATACTTAAATTTGTAAATTCATCTCAACTACATAATCACATGCATAATTAAGTATAGTACGGGTTGGGTTATCATTGTCTCCCCCACTTTAGGAAATTTGGTCCTCCAAACTTGTTTACCTCAAGTTGATAACAATTCTGGATATCGTTGCCTCATTTTTTCTTCCCGTTCCCAAGTGGCTTCACTTCTATGATGTTCCCTCCATTCCACTTGTACCATTGGGATAGTCTTGTTCCTTAGTTGTTTGACTTGCCGATCAAGGATTCGAAGGGGTTTAACCTCGTAAGCCATATCGTCATCTAGTACAATTTGATGATAGTTAATAACATGGGAAGGGTCCTGAAGGTAGCCTCGCAACATTGATACGTGAAACACATTGTGCACTTGCTTCATACCCAATGGCAAAGCAATCCGATAGGCAACCGGACCCAATCTTTCCAAAATCTGAAACGGCCTTATGTACCGGGGTGATAATTTCCCTTTTTTCCTAAATCTTGTATACCCTTTCATTGGAGTGACTTTGACAAAAACATGATCCCCAACTTCAAACTCCAAGTCTCTCATTCTTTGATCTGCATAGCTCTTTTGTCAGCTTTGAGCAGTTTTCAATCTCTGTTAGATAATTTGAATCTTTTCCGTAGTAACTTGCACAATTTCAGGCCCAATCAATGACCTATCCCTAACCTCAGTCCAACAAATCGGAGTTCGACATTTTCTCCCATACAAAGCTTCATATGGTGCCATTCCAATACTGGAGTGGAAACTGTTGTTATAAGCAAATTCCATCAAAGGTAAATGAGTTTCCCAACTTTCACGGAAATCCAAAACACACATTCGGAGCATGTCCTCCAACGTCTGTATAGTTCTTTTAGATTGTCTATCGATTTGTGGATGAAATGCAGTACTAAACCTTAACTCCGTCCCCAATGCTTTTTGTAAGCTTTGCCAAAACCTTGACACAAACTTAGAATCTCTATCCTACATAATAGAAATCGGAACACCGTGCAATCAAATAATCTCAGCAATGTACACAATAGCAAGTCGATCAACATTATAAACAGTCTTCATAGGCAAAAAGTGAGCAAATTTAATCTATCCACAACAACTCATGTAGAATCCATACCTCGGGGTGTTCGGGGTAAGGCCACAATAAAATCCATAGTTATATGCTCCCACTTCCATTTCGGAATAGGGAGAGGTTGAAGTAACCCCGCCGGTCTTTGGTGCTCCACTTTCACTTGTTGACATTGAAGGCACCTTGAAATGAATTTTGCAATTTCTCTCTTCATATTAGGCCACCAAAAGGTTTGCTTGAGATCTTGGTACATTTTGGTATTCCTGAGATGCATAGCAAACCTGGACTTGTGAGCTTCTTCCAAGACTTTTCCTTTAACTTCAGGGACATTTAGAACATACAATCTTCCCTTAAATTTCAACACTTGAGCTTCCAAAGAAAATTTCGGTCTCGATTTTGCTTCCATCTCATCATATACTTTCTTGAGGAATTTATCCTCCAATTGCCTTTGTTTAATTTCCTCAATAATAGCCGGTTGTGCGGTCATTGTGGCCAACATTCCATCCCGTTCATGTAGCACAATTTCTACCTCTATTTTTTCCAAGTCAAGTAATAGTTCATTTTGCTCTGTAAGCAAACATGCTAAGTTTCCCGTTGACTTTCTACTAAGAGCATCTATTGCCGTGTTGGCTTTACCGGGATGATAATGAATCTGCAAGTCATAATCCTTGAGGAGTTCTAACCACCGTCTTTATCACATATTAAGCTCCTTTTGAGTAAAGAAATACTTGAGGCTCTTGTGGTCGGTGTAGACTTCACATGTTGCTTTATAAAGATAATGATGCCATATCTTTAATGCAAATACCATAGCAGCTAATTCCAAATCATGCGTCAGGTAATTCTTTTCATGTGGCTTCAATTATCGAGATGCATACGTAATTACCCTTCCATTCTACATAAGTACATACCCCAAACCCTTATAAGAAGCATCACTATAAATAACAAACCCTTTTGTACCTTATGGTAAGGCAAGGACCTGTGCCGTTATGTGCCTTGTCTTTAATTCTTGGAAAGCGAACTCCCTTTGTTCTGTCCACTCAAATGGAACACCTTTTTGAGTCAATTGGGTAAACGACACCGTAATCTTAGAGAAATGTTTAACAAATCTTCGGTAGTAACCGGCTAAACCCATAAAACTACGTACTTCTATAACATTGGTAAGAGCAGGCCAATAGCTTCTATCTTTTGCGGATCGAAAGACGCACTATCCTTGTTAATTACATGCCCCAAAAACACAACTTCATTCAACAAAAATTCAAATTTCTTCAATTTAGCATATAACTTCTTTTCCCTAAGTGTTTGAAGAATTAATCTCAAGTGCCTTTTATATTCCTTCTTACTCTTCGAATAAATAAGAATGTTATCAATGAATACCACCACAAACTCATCCAAGTATGGTTTGAAAACCTGATTCATTAAATCCATAAAAGCTGTCGGTGCATTCATAACCCCAAATAGCATAACTAGAAATTTGTAACGGCCATACCTAGTTCGGAAGGTGGTCTTTTCAACATCCTCTGCTTTGACTTTCAACTGATGGTATCTAGATCTCAAGTCAATTTTTGAAAACACTTGTGCCCCCTGTAATTGGTCAAACAAATCATCAATCCGTGGTAAAGGATATTTATTCTTCACCGTTACCTTATTAAGCTCTCGGTAATCAATACACAACTGAAGGTTCCCATCCTTCTTCTTTACAAACAAAATGGGTGCACCCCATGGCTATGTACTCAGTCGGATGTACCCTTTGTCAAGCAATTCTTGTAACTGTATTTTCAATTCCTTCATTTCTGCCGAAAACATTCTGTATGGAGCCTTGGAAATAGGTTGAGTATCGGGTACAATATCAATGACAAATTCAATTTCACGATCTATCAAGTCCCCTGGCAATTCTTCGGGAAGTACATCCGAAAACTCACTAATAATCTGAATATTTTCAACACCCACCTCAGTTGTCTTTGGATGCAAAATACTACACAAATAACCCTTACAACCCTTCTAAAATAGTTTACAAGCTTTTAAAGCCGATATCAAATAGGACGGAGGGACCACCCCATGCCCCACAAAAGTAAACGCGTCCTAACCCAGTGGCGAAAAACAACTTGCTTAGACACAATTGATGGTTGCATGATACTTAGCTAACCAATCCATTCCCAAAATTATATCAAAGTGTACCATATCAAGAGGCATCAAATTAGCACACAATGAAATATCTCCAAGTAAAAGCTCATATGCAGGATACATAGAAGCACAAAACACATAGTCCCCAGATGGAAGAGACACGCACAACACATAATTCAAGGATTCCATAGATCTATTCAAATTAGGAGCAAATGCTTTCGAAACAAAGGAATGAGTGGAACTCGAATCAAGTAGCACATGAGTAGATTGGCCATTGATGGAAAGCGTACCTGAAACCACAGCGTTTGAATTTTGGACATCACCCAGAACAAAAGCAAAGACTCTCCGTTGATGCTCTCATCGAATAAGCATCCACCAACGGCGCGCCTCATCTTCTAGTGTAAAAGTAGCTAGCAAGACTTTCTGTGCCTCCATGTATGGAAAGACTTCAAACAATTTCTCGATACCAAGCACCCAAGCCTCCACCTTTAATGGATCAATTCCTCCTTTGAACAAGGGTGGTTTCATCTTCTTAAATTCTTTTGTGAGAGCAATAGTTCGGTCGTCGACCTAGTGGTATTGCACTATAGGTGGTGGCACAGGCATTGGTGGTGGTGGTTGTTGTTGTTGTTGTTGTTGTCTAAAGGCCTCTTCCATATCCATGATCATTGCCTCCTTTCTATCAAATCGTGCGGAGGTTGAATCCTCCCCATCCTCTGCCCTTGTTCTCACCATGATCTAAAGGAACACACATTATAACTTTCGCAAATAATAAACACATAATTCACATTTACAAATGCACATTTTCATGTCATACTTTATTACGGATGCATTATGGATGCAACTTAAACCTTTTCTAGACTTCTTATTGCTCACATGGACTCGTGTGTGAGATATTAACTCATGCTTTGATACCACTCTGTCATGATCCGAACCTGCCCTAAAAGTTTGGATCATAACTGGCCAGTAATCACTTGATTACCTTCGGCCTCAAACAAACATATAGAGTAATTATAGTAATGGGGCCAAAAGCAGAAGTATACAACAAAAGAATGAGTCCATTGAGCTATACCAATATGAGCAAAAAGTAACACATCCACGCCATTTACATGCCCATGCAAAACGAATATAAGTATCGAAAGAAATTTGTGTACAACATTTACAAACCCAAGACCACAATAGCAAAAACAAAATAAAGTCAAAGTATAATGTGAGTCAAAGATGAAACTCTATCTTGGAGGTGTGACTTGATTGGGTCTAAAAAACAAAGGCTTCTGAAGCTGACTCTAGGGGTGTGCTCCATGCTGCGGATTACCTATATATGCATATATAAGATTAGGTGAGTGAAGCTCAATGAATAACAATATAGTAAAACAATGTAAATAGATAGTCATAAGATTCTCACAATACCCAAAATTGTGTAAACAAAACGGCCTTAGGTCCAATCATACTTCAAAACGGCCTCGGGCCCAACATATAACAAAATGGCCTCGAGCCCAATCATATATCAAAACAGCCTTGGGCCCCAATCATATATCAAAACAGCCTCAGGCCCAATGTATATCAAAACAACCTCGGGCCCAATCATATTTCAAAATGGCCTCGGGACCAACATATAACAAAACGGCCTTGGGCCCAACATATATTAAAATGGCCTTGGGCCTAATGTATATCAAAACATCCTCGAGCCTAACGTTGCACATGTCATATAATATTAATGTGGTTTTTCATTTCAAACAAATCACAATTTTGGCACCATTCACTGTTCATGGTCCGAGGTACAAAATAACGAACATATAAATATGGTATTATTACTCACAGTGGGATCGATCTTGTGGTGTTTCCTCCTTCACACGACCTACACCAAACATGTCACACACATATTCGATAAGTAATTCACTTCAATTGTACTCTTTTCTTTCATTATTCACAACCCTTTTTAATGAGGTTCTATTCATCATTTCACTCCCAAAAGGGGTAAATAAGGTTGGGAACGCATTCCAGAGGCCGGGGGTAGCAAGATAAAACAACAAAAAAAATTTTCCATTTTAGCTGCATGTGCGGCCGGTCCAGCCGCTCAAGGGATCTGGCTCTGCACGTGCTGAAATGGTCGTCACTCAAGCGCACAGTGAGGAGTGGGTTTAGGCTTAAATCTTGGGAGCTCGTGCGGAGCCCGAGGCCACACAAGCAATCTGGGCTCACTCAGGCAGTCCGAAAATGGCTTTAAGATACAAACATTTTCCTCTCATTCCCAAGCCCAAATCTATGTAAAAATAACTCAAAAACATGATATCTAAGCAAGATACAAGTGTAATTCCACATTAAACATATCAATCTTGCATTAACAATAATTTCATGGTCTCATCTTTTCACAATTTCATGGTTTACATACACAACTTCAAAATACATATATTTATGAATAATTTTCTCACAAATCTTGTTTATATGAACCATCTAGGGTTTATTTCATGGATCAATCATAAAAATGAACTCAAATCAAACAATGGTACAGAGATTAAGGTCCAATTTCATGCCTTTAACACTAATCACTACACAACTCAATACCCTCGCTCAAAATTCCTAATTTCTTCATGATTTCTTGATGAAGATGAGTTAGAGACAAAGTTTGTAACTAAATTAACATACCTCAACTCAAATCTAAGGTTTGCCCTTTGATTTTCTTTAAATCCTTAGCTTTCTCTTCCACTTTCTCTCTCTAACTCACTCTCTAAGGCTCTCAAGCAATAAATGAAGAATAACAGGGCTAAACACACATATATGACACAACTCATAAAACATGATTAAATCATTACGAATCATAATGTTTCAAAATTTCACCATAAGCTCTATAAATCATGCTAATCAGAGATATGAAGTTGGATTTTGTTTATCGCGCCTCTAAAGCCTTCAATTTCAATTCAAAGTCTCAATTGCAACAGATATTCCTACTTTCAACAGATATTTTTCCAAATTCACATAATTCACATACTTAAATTTGCAAATTCATCTCAACGACATAATCACATGCGTAATTAAGTATAGTACGAGGTTGGGTTATCACAGGATGTAGGGCATTACTCTAAACAAACTTACTAATTTTGAGATGTGACTATTTAGCTTGCTTTGAAACTTTATATGAATTTTCAAAGCCATTTTATGTTATAGGTTTTTTTATTCAAAATTTATTTTGGATTTATAGATCACATCAAAACTTGATTTTGATGTATTGGCTAATGATCTAACATTATTTAGAAGCCATGTCAAAAATATTACATATAGAAATCAAGTGAATAGTCACTTGATAATGGCCATTTCTAATATTTCTAGTTAAGAATGTGATCACTAATGGTTAGGAAAAACATTTATTTTAATGTAAGTCTTCAAGAATTCGAATGGTTTTTAAAGAGTTGGGAAGGTATTGTTTGTACTATAAATTATTTCATGTCGATTCAGGCCATGAGCTATCACTGTATTAATTATGACCAAATATAGATTTTTTATTTTTATTGTAATTATTATTAATCTTATTATTGTTATAATGCAAGACACTTGGTACTCTTTTGATCACTTGGAGTATAGCGATTCTGATTTAGATCCGACTCATTTGATGTTCTGGATTCGGATGTTATTATTTTATACGATTGCTCATGTCTTATTTTTCATTGAATTTGGTTATTGGAGTGTCTTAGTTGCGTTTGGAATAGGTTGAGAGTTAGTTTTTCAAATGGTTCTTGCCCAGATTTTGGCTTCTTCACTCGAGCGACACTTCTTGCCTCGAGCAGTTTTTAAGAACTCTTAGTACTTTTGAAAGCCTGAAAAGATAATGAGAGTTGGCATTCTATGCTCGAGTGGTACTTCTTGTGCTCGAGCGGTGTTGGCTCGAGCGGTCATTCTTGAGCTCGTGCGATGCTCCTCTGTCTGTAAAACTTCTAGGAGTTTATATTCTTTGCTCGAGCGGTCACTTTGTGTGCTCAAGCGTTCACACTTATTGTATCTAGTCGCTCGAGCGGTCTGCGCGTATATCAATTTGTAAAAATCACTTTTTAGATCACTTTTTCATATCTCTGTCTCTAAACATTCTAAAAACTCTAGATCTAAAGCTTCTCTTTTTAAAACTCACATTCTCTCTACAAATACACCCTCATCCATTGATTTCCTAACCCTAGTCCCTTTGTTAAAAAGGTAGGGCTCATGTAGAGCTTCATTCTAATCAGAACAAAGTTGGGTTTTGGAACGAAGTTAGGTTTTGGTGTTTTTAAATTCTTTTCGTTCTCTCTTTTGTCTTATAAGTTTGAGGTAGGGATTTTTCGTGCTTTCTTATGATTTTTAACATAGTTATTTGCTATTTCTAAAATAATATTGTGATTTGGAAATTTTTGAATAAACCTAGGGTTTTGGTTTAAAAATCAAAAAGGGATTTCAAATGGATTCTTGAAAATGGTTGTGGGATTGGAAATGAGGTTCAGTTGTGATAAATGGTTGGTCTTTATCCTTGGAATTGATTTTGGAAAAAAAATGAGATTTTGCCCTAAATATCTCAAATGTTGATTTTGTATAAATAAATGGAATTGATGCTAAAATGCGAAATTGGATTGATATTGATGAGGATAGTGGAGTAGGTTATAGCGATCCCAGTCTTTTCCTAGTTGGCTGTTGTATCCGAACTTAGGTTCCATAGATTTTGTTGTTATATAATTGTGGTTGTCGTCCTTTAATTTCTTATTTCTGAGTTATGAGATGCAGTGGGCAGGTTTGTTGTAGGTTGGGAGTGTTTGGGAGCAAAGGCTTGCTGCCCAGAATTTTGACCCTTCGCTCGAGCGAGCTCTTTGTTTTGGTCCTTCGCTCGAGCTAGGGTTTCTTCGCTCGAGCGAAAGACTGCGTCTGGGCATAAGATCTGAGAGCAGTGTTTCTTAGCTCGATCGAGCTTTCCTTCGCTCGAGCGAGCGAGGTGTATGTTTTTGAGTTCTTCGCTCGAGCGAGAATTCTGTCGCTCGAGCGAGCTTCTGGGTTGCAGACCTGAAGCTTTGAGTTTTTGGCTCGAGTGAGACTTTCTTCGCTCGAGCGAGCCTGTTTTATATAAATACGTAGCAGTGGTTTTTAAAACACTTTTTCACATTCTTTTTGAGTCCAAAACCCTAGGTTCGTGTTCTCTCTCCCTCCACTCACCTTTTCTCTTAGGTTTCATCTAGTTTTAGGGTGTTTCTACCCTAGGCTCTTTATTAAAAAGATAGAGGGACACGAGGGCTTTACTTTAATCTGAGAGTTTGGCGGTTTGGAGCACTTTGGGATTTTCGTCATCTTCTCCATTCAAGTTCTTCACTTTGAGGTAGGGATTTCCGACTCCATATTATAGGTTTTGTCCTAAGTTTTGGTATTTTTGATATGTGGGTGTCAATTGGTAATTTTGGAAAATTAGGGTTTGAATTATAGTTTGAAAAGGGGGGATTTTTCATCTATTAAACAACAAATGTATGTATGTTGAATTGAAATAACTGAACCTTAGGGTTGGTTTTGAGAAAAGGGGGAAAAGCCCTAATTATTGTAATAAAATTAATTCGTATAATTAATTTTGGGAAAAGTGTGGAATTTGGTTTAAATTCTTGAAATTGAGATTATGTTTATTGATACATTTATTTCCTGTTTAGAAATAACTGTTTTGGGCTATCAGTGGAGGATAGTCGTGATTTTTGTAGACATTACATGTTGATTAGAGAAAACTGAAACTAATCATATTGAATGAGTCATTGAATTTGACAGTTGAATTAATACAGCAAATACATGTGTTAATTGAATTTTGTGTATGTCAAGTGTTTATTACATTGTATATGCATATTGTTTGGGAGGAGATAGGGGATGTACTCCACGGTTTGGGAGGAGATAGGGGATGGACTCCTAAACCGGATATTGTTTGGGATGAGATAGAGGATGGACTCCATTAGTACCACTCATATGTGTACTTATTGATTTTTTTTGGAAGTGTTTCTATATGAGCCTTAGTCTCATTTGAATTGTTGGTATTGGAAATAATGTTGATGTGAGATGTAGTCTCATTTTGTAGTTTGGCTAGGTTCTGAGCCATGTCTGTATAATTGAAAGGTTGAATAAGAATGGAAAGTAAAACATGTCATGGACATTATTGTCATGAAATTGAATTGTGCTATAATTGATTTTAAATGGTAACCATCTATTGAATGCTATTGCTTTAGTCAATTTATATATTTGGTTTAGTATATTTCTGCTGGGCTGTGGCTCACCCTATATGGGAACATCGCTTTCAGGTTCAGGTGATATGCTACCTCCAAGGACTTAGCTTAGGAGGATTTGGAGTTGAAGACTCTGTTTAAATTAGTTGTTATTTTGTTTATTTGATATTATATGTAAACTCAAGCCGAGGGCTTAATTTGTAGTTGAGTTAGTACTCACATTTTGTGTCCAAGTGTTGGCTTGGAAAGATGTAAGCCCGTAGGGCATTTACTTTTGATGTTACATATAATGTCTTTTATTAAGAATACTCTGATGAATGGAATAATGTTTTGTTTTTTTTTATCAATGCGTGTCATTGTTACATATATTATGGGTTTAATTTTGAGGGTGTTACAACTTGGTATCAGAGCGTACCGGGTTCGAATACTTTGGGTACGTGAGAAGTGATTAGTATCACAATGGGTTCGTCTCGCTTGATAGAGACTTAGATGTACTGTTATATGCTTATATGATAACATGTTTATGTAACTATGTGGGTATGGAATGTAGTTTCTAGGATGTTGATTGCACCCTTGAGTTTCTGAAAGTCTTGTTGGAAAGGCGCTTGATCAATGTTGTTTCCAACCGGAACTTTAGTGACGCCTCGGGACGACCATTATCCAGGAACAAAATTTGTAGGTGCTTATGTGATTATATGCTTACGTGGAGTGAATTATTGTTGTCCAATACATTAGGACGCAAGTGTTATAGTTTTGGCACACTTATTAATGTGCTAACGTCTTTGTTACCTTTATTAGGATGTCAAGACGAGGACGAGGACGTGGTAGGCGTGGTAGGCGTGGTGGGCAGGAGATGCCTATACCGGATAAGATTTCGGCAGTTCAGGAGGGAGTTGGCCAGGCCAATGTGGCCGAGCCGGTAGGTCAGCAGGCTATGGGCGCTTTGGCCCGAGAGATAGCAGGGGCATTCAGGGAGTCAATAGACATTCTCAGAGCTGAGAATCAGGCTCAAGTTCATGTTGCGGATGCAGGGCCTTCTTTTCTGAAGAGGGAGTTCTTCCGGTCTAACTCAGATGAATTTTTAGGTGATCCTAAAGAGCCACTTAAGGCAGATGAATGGCTCGAACAGACAACGAAGACGTTTGAGATGCTAGGCATCGAAGACGAGGTACTAAAGGTAACCTTGGCATCTTTCTAGCTTAAGGGGTTGCGGGACAGTGGTGGAAGTTCACTAAGAGTCGTATAGGAGGGACTTGGAAGGCTTTTGTTGACGCTTTCCAGGAGAAGTTCCTCAGCTGTTAAGGAGAGGTTGAGAGATCAGTTCTACCAGCTTAAGTAGAACAGTTCTTCAGTGGCCGAGTTTGAGTTTGCATTTACTAGCTTGTCCAGGTTTGCACCCGAGTTGGTGGCGTCTGAGGAACGCCGTTGTATTGAGTTCGAGAAGAAGTTGGTGACCTCAAGTTGAGAGTTGTAGGGTCTATGATTCGAGATTATGGGCGTCTGGTTGATCTTGCGACCCATAGAGAGATCATGATGCGGGAGGAGGAGGAAGGCGAAAGGCTCCAAGAGGAGTCGGGATGGCGAGTGATGGTAGGAGGCGGAAGGATTTTAACCCTCGGCGGGTCTCAGTAGCTTTTCTAGATCGACTTTTCTGTGCGAGTGCTAGTTACGGGAAAAGCTGAAAGGAGACATTACTTGTTTCAAGTGTGGTCATTTGGGCCACAAGTCTCGGCTTGCCCTTGAGAAGGAGATGGATGAAGAGTAACGTTATCTTGGCTCGATCTGAGCGAGTCGGTAGAGGCGGTAGCTCTCATGTTATCAGTGTGGTCAGGCAGGGCACATGAAGAGGTATTGCTTGCAGATGAGTGGCACATCTGGTGCATCTGGTTTGAAGCAGACTCAGAGTCATCAGCCAGCTCAGTCAGTTCAGGCCTCGAGGGCCAATCAAGGGGCTTCATCGTCCCCAATCTGGCAGCGATCTTATACTCTAGGGGTGGCGAGTTGATCGAAGACCGTCTGGCGTGTATCTTTATTCTGCGAGGATCTTATGCAGCTCCATCAGTTGTGAGAGGTACCTTTTTGTTTTGCAATTCGGTTGCTAGTGTATTGATTGATATGGGTGCATCTCATTCCTTTGTGTCTGCTGCATTTGCATCTGTTTTGGAGTTGGAGTTAGCACAGTTAGCATCTCCTATTTGTGTAGTGTCAGCCCTTGGAGGTGAATTGATCTTGAAACAAGGTGTTAGGGGTTGTGATATAGAGGTCGCCGATCATAGGCTTCCGTTTCCTTTTGTAGTTATGCCCATGAAGGGCTTTGATGTTATTTTAGGTATGGACTAGTTATCGTCATACCGGGCAGTTATTGATTGCTACCGCCAGAGGGTCACTTGTGGTACCGTGAGTGGGGAATGTTTCCATTTCTTGGGGGACCGGATTGGTAGTGTTTTACCATCGGGGTATGATCCGCGAGGGCGAAGTGAGCTTAGTGGCCTACTTGCTAGCTTTGAGAGTGGTGAGTGTGATGAGACCCAGACTGTGTTGCCAAGAGTGGTTTGTGAGTACTCGGACGTCTTTCCCGAGGACCTTATTAGTTTGCCACCTCACAGAGAGATTGAGTTCTCAATTGACTTAGTGCCCGGCACGGCGCCGACCTCCATGGCACCTTATCGTTTTGCCCCAGCTGAGTTAGTTAAGTTGAAGATCCAACTCCAAGAGTTACTAGATAAGGGCTATATACATCTAAGTGTTTCGCCGTGGGGAGCACCGGCCCTCTTTGCTAAGAAGAAAAGTGGTGCTTTGAGACTGTGTATCGATTACCGGAAGTTGAATCGGGCTATGGTCAAGAATAAGTACCCTATGCCTCGTATAGATTATCTGTTCGATCAGTTGAAGGGTTCCCGTTGTTTCTCTAAGATAGATTTGAGATCGGGTTACCACTAGTTGAGAGTCAGGGAAGAGGATATTTTGAAGACGGCATTCCGTACGCGGTATGGCCACTATGAGTTTCTAGTGATGCCATTTGGGCTCACTAATGCATCTGCAGTCTTTATGGATTTGATGAACCGGATATTTCGGGAATTCTTGGATCGTTTTGTAGTGGTCTTTGTAGACGATATTCTTATCTATTCACCTTCAGAGGAGGAGCACGAGGAGCACTTAAGAGTGGTGCTTGAGTTACTTAGAGCCCATAAGCTTTATGTTAAGTTTGGGAAATGTGAGTTCTGGCTAGAGGAGGTGAAGTTCTTAGGCCATGTAGTTTAGGGAAGGGTGTCTGTTGACACATCAAAATTGGCGGTGCAACATTAGGCCTGACCTAAGAGTGTGTTTGAGATCTGCGGTTTTCTAGGATTAGCTGGGTACTGAAGCGGTTTGTGAAGGATTTCTCGAGTTAACCATTTGTTGACTAGATTGACTCGGAAGGGAGTCAAATTTGTATGGAGTGAGACTTGTGAAAAGTCGTTTCAGGAGTTGAAGGTTAGATTGACCACCGCTCCGGTTTTGATTATTCCGGAGAGAGAGTTGGATTATGCAATCTATTGTGATGCCTCACGAGAGGATTTGGGTTGTGTGTTGATGCAAGAGGGGAAAGTGGTAGCCTATGGCTCACGTCAGTTGAAAATACACAAGAAGAATTACCCTACCCATGACCTAGAGTTAGCAGCTGTGATCTTTGCCTTGAAGATTTGGAGGCATTACCTTTATCTCGGATCATAAGAGTCTGAAATATCTGTTTACACAGAAAGACTTGAACTTGAGGCAGAGGAGGTGGATGGAGTTTATTGAGGATTATGACTTCGAGTTGCATTATCATTTGGGGAAGGCCAATGTGGTGGCCGATGCCCTTAGCAGGAAATCTGTTGGCGACATAGCTAGTATAGCCATCCGGGAATGGGAGATGTTGGGTGCACTTGGGGAGTTTGATTTGCTTTTGGGCGAATCCGTTGAGGCTTCGGCCTTGTTTTCTGTTGTTGCACAGCCTACACTTGTGACTCGAGTGTTAGAGGCACAGAGAGGTGACCTTGAGGTGGAAACTCTTCGAGAGAAGATCTTCAATGGGAAGGTTGAGAAGGGTTTGACGGTGTATCCTGACTTGAGTGTGAGATACCGAGACCGTCTATTTGTGCCAGAGTCTTGCCGAGAGGAGGTACTCTGAGAGTTTCATCATTCACGCCTTGCGGTGCATCCGGGAGGCACTAAGATGTATCAGGATTTAGGTCGCGAGTTTTGGTGGCGGGGTATGAAGAGAGAGGTGGCAGCTTTCGTGTCCAAGTGCCTTACTTGTCAGCAAGTGAAGGCCGAGCATTAGAGGCCAGCGGGTTTGTTACAACCCTTACCTATTGCCGAGTGGAAGTGGGAGCATGTCACTATGGACTTCGTTGTAGGTCTTCCGAGGACTCAGCGAGGTAGTGATGCTATTTGGGTGGTTGTAGATCTGTTGACTAAGTCGGCGCACTTCATTCCTATGCGTGTGAGAGATTCAGTAGATCATCTTGCCGACTTGTACATTCGGGACATAGTGAGGTTGCACGGGGTTCCAGTGACGATCGTCTCAGATAGAGATCCTGGTTTTACTGCTAGGTTGTGGCAAAGTTTGCAGAGTGCCTTAGGCACTAAGTTGACCTTTAGCACGGCTTATCATCCTCAGACTGACGGGCAGTCCGAGTGTACTATTCAGATCCTTGAGGATATGCTTCGGGTTTGTGTTCTTGACTTTAATGGGTCGTGGGAGAGACACTTGCCTTTGGTGGAGTTTGCCTACAACAGGTTTCGATCTAATATCGGTATGGCACCGTTTGAGGCCTTGTATGGCCGGTAAGTGTAGATCTCCAATTTGTTAGGCCGAGGTGGGTGATGCACCTTTGTTGGGTCCGAAGTTGGTGAGGGAAACGACGAAGAAAGTTGAGCTTATCCGTAGGAGGCTTGTTACAGCCCAGAGTCGTCAGAAATCGTATGCCGACCGTAGGAGGAGACCTTTGGTGTTTGAGGTAGACGATCATGTCTTTCTGAAAATATCACCTAGGTGGGGATTGATGAGGTTTGGAAAGAGTGGGAAGTTGTCCCCTCGGTTTATTGGTCCTTTTGAGATCCTTGAGAGGATTGGCGAGGCTGCCTATTGTTTAGCTTTGCCGCCACAGTTATCCAGAGTTCATGATGTGTTTCATGTGAGTATGCTTCGGAAGTATGAGCCGGATCCATCACATGTGTTGGATTGGACCGACTTAGAGGTTGACGAAGATGTCTCGTATGAGAAGAGACCGGTTCGGGTTTTGGATAGGTAGGATCAAATTTTGCGAGGCAAGACCATCCCTTTGGTAAAGGTTTTGTGGAAACATCACGGGATGGAGGAAGCTACTTGGGAACGTGAGTTGGAAGTCCGCAAGAAATATCCGGACATGTTTGTTGATATGTAATCTTGTATTTAGATTTCGTAATATTGTTGGACTTTAGAGCTTTATATATGTCTTAAGTTGTAAAACATTGAAAATGTTTTGGTTTAAAGGAAGAATTTTGAAACTTGCCTAATAATGGAAGTTTAATGGAACATTGCATATGTTAAATATATGGTAGAATTGGAGTTATATCATGAAATTGAATATGATATGGAAATGGGAATCATATATATGAAAACTGTTGAAATTGAAAGGAAATTGCATATTAATAATGCAGGTTGATATATATATATTGTGAAACACCTCTTGGTAAGAGATAAAGTGATCGATATTGGGTCAAGTTGTTTATTATTGTAATGTAATATTGTTGGAATTTGAGAAAAACCTATTTTTGAAAACTCATGCTTAATTTCGAGGACGAAATTCTTTAAGGGGAGGAGGTTATAGCGACCCTGGTCTTTCCCTAGTTGGTTGTTGTATCCGGACTTAGGTTCCGTAGATTCTGTTGTTATATAATTGTTGTTGTCGTCCTTTAATTTCTTATTTCTGAGTTATGAGATGCAGTGGGTAGGTTTGTTGCAGGTTAGGAGTGTTTGGGAGCAAAGGGTTGCTGCCCAGAATTTTGACCCTTCGCTCGGCGGCGATTAATCGCTCGGCGAGCTCTTTGTTTTGGTCCTTCGCTCGAGCGAGGTTTCTTCGCTCGGCGAAATCACGTCTAAACATAAGATTTGAGAGCGATATTTCTTGGCTCGTCGAGCTTTCCTTTCGGCGGCGAGGTGTATGTTTCGAGTTCTTATTTCGGCGAATGCAATCGCTCGGCGAGCTTCAGGTTCTGAGACACGAAGCTTGAGTTTTAGCTCGAGCGAGACTTTCTTCGCTCGAGCGAGCCTGTTTTATATAAATACGTAGCAGCGGTTTTTAAAACACTTTTTCACATTCTTTTTTAGTCCAAAACCCTAGGTCCGTGTTCTCTCTCCATCCACTCACCTTTTCTCTTAGGTTTCATCTAGTTTTAGGGTGTTTCTACCCTAGGCTCTTTATTAAAAAGATAGAGGGACACGAGGGCTTTATTTTAATTTGAGAGTTTGGCAGTTTGGAGCACTTTGGGATTTTCGTCATCTTCTCCATTCAAGTTCTTCACTTCGAGGTAGGGATTTCTGACTCCATATTATAGGTTTTTTCCTAAGTTTTGGTATTTTTGATATGTGGGTGTCAATTGGTAATTTTGGAAAATTAGGGTTTGAATTATAGTTTGAAAAGGGGGGATTTTTCATCTATTAAACAACATATGTATGTATGTTGAATTGAAATAACTGAACCTTAGGGTTGGTTTTGAGAAAAGGGGGAAAAGCCCTAATTATTGTAATAAAATTAATTCGTATAATTAATTTTGGGAAAAGTGTGGTATTTGGTTTAAATTCTTGAAATTGAGATTATGTTTATTGATACATTTATTTCCTGTTTAGAAATAACTGTTTTGGGCTATCGGTGGAGGATAGTCGTGATTTTTGTAGACATTACATGTTGATTAGAGAAAACTGAAACTAATCATTTTGAATGAGTCATTGAATTTGACAGTTGAATTAATACAGCAAATACATGTGTTAATTGAATTTTGTGTATGTCAAGTGTTTATTACATTGCATATGCATATTGTTTGGGAGGAGATAGGGGATGGACTCCATTAGTACCACTCATATGTGTACTTATTGATTTTTTTTTGGAAGTGTTTCTATATGAGCCTCAGTCTCATTTGAATTGTTGGTATTGGAAATAATGTTGATGTGAGATGTAGTCTCATTTTGTAGTTTGGCTAGGTTCTGAGCCATGTCTGTATAATTGAAAGGTTGAATAAGAATGGAAAGTAAAACATGTCATGGACATTATTGTCATGAAATTGAATTGTGCTATAATTGATTTTAAATGGTAACCATCTATTGAATGCTATTGCTTTAGTCAATTTCTATATTTGGTTTAGTATATTTCTGCTGGGCTGTGGCTCACCCTATATAGAACATCGTTTTCGAGTTGGGTGATATGCTACCGCCAAGGACTTAGCTTAGGAGGATTTGGAGTTGAAGACTCTGTTTAAATTAGTTGTTATTTTGTTTATTTGATATTATATGTAAACTCAAGCTGAGGGCTTAATTTGTAGTTGAGTTAGTACTCACATTTTGTGTCCAAGTGTTGGCTTGGAAAGATGTAAGCCCGTAGGGCATTTACTTTTGATGTTACATATAATGTCTTTTATTAAGAATACTCTGATGAATGGAATAATGTTTTGTTTTCTTTTATCAATGCGTGTCATTGTTACATATATTATGGGTTTAATTTTGAGGGCATTACAGTAGGGTATGTATGTATTACCATTTATATCTTGGAATTTGGAAAGTCTATCTTTAAGAAAGTTGTTTATCTATTTAGAGATATATGTTTTGGGTTATCGGTAGAAGATAGCTATGATTTTGGGTTATCGCCAATTTTGGTCGCCAAAGGTGCATTTTGTTGTCAATATTGCATGATAATTAGGAGAATTGAAAATATTTTCTCATCCATAGCATTGAGCATTGTTGCATATTTATTACATTGAAAATGTGCATTGTTTTGAGAAAAATAGGTGAATCTGGGAAGTAAGTGTTGTCTCGTTGAAATAAGTTGGTCTGTGTGTACATGGTAAAAGTCTTAAAAATGACGCGTTTACATGGGTGCCGATCCCGTGGATGAAATTTTCATGAAATAGCAATAGTAGTGCTTATGTAGCCTACGTTTATATGGGTGTTGGTCTATGGTTTCCTACGGATGAAATTTTCGTGAAATGTTGTATTTGTTTTGACATTCCTGGAGATTGTGATTCACTGCCCTGTTTTCTATTATAATGGAAGTGATTTTATGAATTGTGGCATTAACCTGGCATTGCATGGTTTGGAAAGAGATATAAAATGTTTTGATACGAGCATTGTATATGTATATCACCTTATATCTTTGTTAAGATTTATATATTGTGTTGGATTATTTCTACTTGGCTTCGGCTCACCCTATATGGAAAACCATTTTCAGGTGTTGATGATATGCCTCCACCAAGATCATAGCTTGGGAGGAACTTGCAGCTAAAGGCATCTTTTTGATTATCTGATGTATTTGTTTTGTACAAGCTAAGGGGTTTTCACTGTATTGGATTTTAAATCCATCTTTGTTGTAACCAATTATTGTCTTGGGAAGTTATAAGCATTTAAGGGATTTATTATCTATTTAACTTTTATTTCATAATTCTCATTGTAACACGTGCTATAGATTCGAGGTTAGAACTTATGAATGTATAATTGCATGTGTTATCTTTTGTATATCTGAATCATATGAAATAGAAGGACATTATAATCAGAATACTTGTCATTTATTTATTATTGAGAAATGAGTTTATTACCATTTATTTCAGGGTGTTACATGAAGGTTAAGAAAAGTTATGAAGATTGAAGGGATGGAGAATAAGTGGCAATATAAGAAAATGGAAGTTATGAGTAGTTATTTGGATGGTTCGGTGGTGGTTAGTAGTAGTTTTTTCATTCATTTTTTTCTATAAATTGTCATTTATGGCTCTATTGTAAGGATTCCCAACAAATCAAATACATGACTTGATTTTTATTTCTTTTCTATCCTCAGAGTTGTTTCAATGTACTATACTTGTAATTTGATTGTTCATTTAATTATTTTATATCATCATCTTCTTCTGTCTTTCTGGTTTCTATTTTTTGTTTGTATTGCCATTGTTTTTACTCCAAGGAAGTCCTTGCAACTTTTAAGACATATAACCTTAACATAATTACTTGATCATTGTGTTGTTTGGTAAAATTTGTGTTAAAACTCTATTAATCTAAGCCTAACAAAAAAATTTCTTAACAAGAGTATACATACAAGTCTCATTCATTTGAAAATGTTAGCACCACATGAATATTTTTATTATTATTAATATAAGTAAGACCTATGGTATACTTTTACTTACTTGGAGGTTGAAGGAAGTTATGGAGACATAAAGAACATATAAAAAAGTTGATGGTTGAAATGGAAGATCATGGAGTATAAAATAGAGAAGATGACATGTCAACATTAGAATGAAGATGGGAAAATATGATAGTTAATATGTAGTTATTTGCTACTTTTTCTTTCTTCATATAAATAGCCATTCATGACTACATTATAAGCTATTCAATAAATCAAAGACAAATTGATTTATATTTCTTGTCATTTCTCTTATCTTAAAAGTACAGGTAACTTAGTTTTATTTTCTGCACTTCTTTTTTGTAGCAATGTGATAAGAAGTAAATTAATGGTTACTTTGATTGTTGAATTAATCATCTTCTTCTCTTCTTCATTTATTTTTCTTTTCTCTACACTTGACAATTGTTGAAATCCACTTCGTTGAGATGAAAAGAACTGTCACCATATTCGTCTCATAATTGGCTTGAATTTAATCTGTAAGGATTTTTTAATCCTTATTGACATGCTCGCACTTATGAGATTTTTCTTCATAAGAAAAATAAGCCAAACTGAAAAATAAGACCATCTTCTATGTTAAGGTAGAACTTTACATCCAAAATCGTGTTAAAAATGGTAACTGAATCATCATCTTTCTTAGGTTTTGTGCAAGGGATCTCTTTCAAAATTCCTTTGGCTAACTTTGATTCTAAAAAATTTGCCTTGAAATAGTTTAGGGTAATTCTCCATTGAATTAGCTTTGTTTCGACTTTTAAAAAGTTCAAATTAACCATTAAATGGACTCAAACAAGTCAAAACAATGAAGAAAGTCAATTTTGATAGTTCACATGGTCTAGATTAGTTTTGATTCAATCCATATGGACCGACAAATTGGACTTAAGCTAACTAGGTCACATGTCAAGTCAACTAGCTTAACCATTAAGGTTATCATGTTAGCAAAATAGTCAAATGGGTCGGATCTTAATTTGGGCCAAAATTAGATTCAATTAGGTTAGGTGTTACTTGAGTTGATTCTGATGCATGATGGACAAAACCAATCACGAGGTCATTTTATTAGCGCACTCAGGCAATAAATCCAAATTTGAATTTTCTTTGTCCAAAGGTTCACGCGCTAAAATATTATGTCATAAGGACAAGCTTATGCAAAATGACCAAAATACCTATTCCTATGGGTATACGTGTGGGAACCTATCTATTGGCCCATTCAAAACCTCTCTTTCCCTCTTTTCAAATCCTTTTTTCTCTCTCCCATCCCTCTATCTTTCTCTTACTCACCTTCAACTCCCCATATCTACTCTCTCTCTCTCTCTCCTCTCCTCTCTTCTATCTTCTGAATCACTTGTCTCACTTCCACTGATACCCTATCTAGCGCTGCTAGCTCCGCCTCGTATAGTTTCTACGCATTCACCGCCATCACCGAAGGTTTCTTGTTCGCACCATCGTTAAATTTCTTCATTGTCTAAATGCCGACAACAAACCCCAATTAGTCTCCGATCTCACCAATATGCGATTAGTCTCTCCCCCCCAATACCATCGTCCTTGGCATCTCCGTCGATAAGCTCCAACGCCGCCTCTTCGTTGTCCTATACTTCGCCTCTTCTTTTTCTATTTTTAATACCCTCACTGCCTATGACCTCCTGATCCCCCAATTCTCACCGCATATTCCTAACTCTTTTTTATTTTTATTTTTTATTATATTCTAAAGCTCATCTCATTTACCAACACTTCAATCTTTCTCTCTCTATATCTAGAGAGAGAAAATAGAAAGAATGTAGAGTAAAGAGAGAAAGAGAGTAAGCAAAGGTACATATCTAGATCTGTGGTGTGTGTGTATGAAGAAGATAAGCTCCATTGCAATAGCATCAAAGATCTTACTGATTAAGATTTTTGTCTTTGACGTCATTGCCTTTGTGTTGGTTGTTGTTAATGAGAAGATACAAAGCATTGTGAGCATACTCACTCTCTCTAACTTGATTTTTGTTATTTTTTTAGTAATATATGCATGACAAACATGCACAATGTTTCTAATTGATATAGGTCAATTGCGATAAATTGTGGTCAAAATCGATTTGTAGATGTGGATTATATTCGTTGTGCTTACGTTACCAACATTGCTAGAAACTTCATCTGGAAGGTCACTGTCAATGATGAGCTCTCCGTTTGCTCTAGATCTTAAGTGTTCACTTCCATTGATGATGAGGAAAAAGAAGCACACAAATATACAACAGAGAAAGAGATAAAGGAAAAATGGGTTTGTGGAGAGAGAGAGAGAAGTGCTTGTCTATCTATACAAATATAGTTTGAATTTATACAGATAAAAAAAAAAACTAGTACATAGTGTGTGTATGTAAATGAATAGATAAGGTTGAAATAATTTGAGAATTTAATAGATTGAAATCAATCTGTAAAAATTTATGTAAATCCGTATGAAATCAATTTGTACAGATAGGAAAAATAAGGTTGGTTAATTTCAACATATAATGGAAATAAGCTTGGTTAATTTCAACATATAGATACAAATTTGAACAGATAGGTTCGAGAAATAAAACATATAGATTTTTGAACAAATAATTTTAACAGATAGACTTTTTCAACAGAAAATTTTAATAGATAGATTTTTTCAATAGATAATTTCAACATATAAATTTTTGAACAATTTGACCAAATAGGTTAAAAAATAAAAGGACAAAACTGGAAAGAAAATTTCCTCCAAAACAACAAAATGTACTTCTCATCACAATATTTCACAGAGTATGCACTTCTCACCAAAAAAATTATCCAATGAAGCCAACGCCTCAAACAAACCTTAGAATAGACTTATAACCAATTTTCTAATAAGTATTGTGTCTATTTGTAGCCTAGTTCATCTTGTTTTGGTTATTAAAAATAATGGCCCAAATATCTTTGTTTACAAATTAAAAAAAATAAAATAAAATTGTTGACAAAGCTTTATTTATGTTGAAATCTAATGGACCAAATTTGAAACAAAAGAAGGTAAAATAAAAGTTAAAATAAAGGACAAGGTTTTGTGGATTAGATAGTGTTGTTGGATCTATAGGGGCTCACAATGAGTCTCATTTTGATAATCCGAAACGTTCAATGTATACAACTCATCAAATACTTCATCTTTGCACAAAATCATGTTTATCGGATATCAATAGTCCTTGGATTATATAATATTTTTTTCAAGGGTCACTTTTTAATAAATTCACTTTCTAAGTGTTTTATTCCATTTAACTCATATTCTTTTTAAGTAATCCATTAGGTCTTATTTAATATAGGATTGTTTTGGGAAGATGGTTAAAAGTTGATTTTTTAACCTTTTTTTGGTTTTTTTTGAAAAAAACGTGTAAAGAAGTAAAGAGATGATGTGACTCAAAATATGTTAAAAACTGGAATATGGCTTTCAACCATATTTCCAAAATAGCCCATAATATGACCAAATCACCCTCCTAATTTTTTGCACATGTTTCTATTTTGAAACTAATACATAATAAAAAAAATAACAATAATCCCTCATTTTATGGAGAAAATCTCTCTCTCATTCCTTGAGGAAAATCTCAAATTATAAACTTTCAATTTTTTTATAATGTGAAAATTTGAAAAATAACGTAACAAAAAATCTGAACAAAAATCAAAATACAATGTGAATGTTCACAGTAAAAATAAACATACAACCAACTTTTAAAAAAACAAATATACACTAAAACATAATGTGAATGTTCATAATAAATAACAAACATACAAGTAACCTTCGAAAAAACAAAACTCATACCAAATTACATTGTGAATATTCATGGTTTATAATTTATACAACTATCTTTAAAACAAAATATACTCATACCACTGTAACGTGAAAATAAAAAAACAAAATTTTTAAAAAAATGAAAATCAACTATTTTTATTGTTCAATGGTAACAAAATGATTGCTCAACCAACAAGTATAGTAAAAAAACAACAAACATATAATTAACTTTCAAAAAAACAAAACTCATACGAAAATACAATGTGAATGTTCACAATTTACAATTAATATACAGGTAGCTTTAAAAAAAATAAACACATACCAATGTGAACATTTACATTATAACGTGAAAATATAAAACAAAATTTTAGAAAGTAAAAATCGTCTATATCAATTGTTCAATGGTAACAAAAATGATTATTTAACTAACAAATGGAGTAACAAAAACAACAAAGATACAACTAACTTTCGAAAACACTAAAAAAAAAAAAAAAAAAAAAAAAAAAAAAAAAAACTCATACAAAAATACAATATGAATATTCACACTTTACAATTAACATACAACTAGTCTTAAAAAAATTAAATTTATATTAATGTGAATATTCACACTGCAATATAAAAACATGAAACAAAATTGAAAGGAAAAAAAATTGACTATTCTGATTGTTTAATGACAACAAAAAATAGTTGTTCAAACAACACACACCCACACACAGAAAAAAAAAAAAAAAGTGTACAACCAGATTATAACCACACAATTCCACAAATATGAAATAACCAATGATATCTGAACATTTATATTTTGAAAAAATACAAGGAAAAAAAAAATGAAGTGAACAACCATATTATAACCACACAATACCACAAATATGAAATAACAAATAATATATGAACATTCACATCTTGCAAAATATATAGCTATGTCCATATTTTGCACTGCTAATCTCAAACTAAAAACTCTATTGCCATCATTACACATCATTGTAGATTAGACTAGTTCAAATTCACACCATCAAATATAATAGCAATAAACAACATGCAAACAGCCCTCATAACGATATAACCAATACTATATGAGCGTTCACATTGTTCACATAATATGAACAGTCACACCGTCTAAAAAACAGAGTCCTATATGCACGCATTACTAGACAAAAATGAAGTTACATCTCCATCTATTCTAGAAAATGAAGTTGAAAGCAAAAAACAAAGCATACAATCCTTTATATGAATCCAAATATAAATAAACATGCATCCCTAAACAAACGATACTAACCTTGAGACTAAATTATCTACTTGTTCTCTTCCTCTGATCAATGTTTAATTTCGCAAAATTATATAAAAAAATAGAGCACAAACAAATAACACTAATGCAGTCTTAATTCGTTGTTTTCCTCCAACACCAACGCAACCCTAGCACAACAAAGTAACACCATAACGAGAGTAAAACTAAATCACAATCAAAAGCGTGAATCATGGTAACTGTCAAAACAGAAGGATGATCAAAAAAGAAACATGTATATCTTTTTTCTCTGTAATATATATTAACAATAAACATGATAATAGCCTACCATATAATATAAATATATTAAAAAAAAAAAGACCTAATGGAATAAAAATATAAACGAATGAGGCTAACTAGGTTATAAATTTCTTCCATGAACTTATTGGGTTAGAACATCTCTAAATGAGATTTATCAATAAAAATCCCTTTTTTCAATAGTAAATATGATTTTAAAAATAAATTATTGACAAAAATGTGTTCTGATTAAGGGGCTATCAATGTTCGATCGACGTGATTGTTTACAGGGATGAAGTACTCGACGACCTCTCCAAATTAAATGGTTCGAATCATCGAAATGGGACTCGTGCTGGGTCACACAAGCCCAATAGTGTCGTCCAATCCACTTTGTAGACTAGAGAAAAGCATGTTCTTAAAATAAATTAGGAAACAATGTTGTGCAAGGCAAATAAAATAATACCAATTATTGAATTTATAAAAATTTATAGAAAATCAACTCATGTGTTTTAGGATAATCAAATCAAATTTTATTATTGTCCTATAAATTTAATACATGATACATTTGTTAAATTTTATTAAAAAAAATTATATAAAATACAAATCATATATAAAATACATGATACATTTATTAATTTTTTAGGACAATATTACCAGTTATTGATTATTTTATAAATAATAATAGTCTTATATGGTAATTTCATTATTGTCCTAAAAATTTAATAAATTTGCCTTGTACTTTACACATAATTTGATTTTCTGTAAATTCCTAGCAAATTCTAACAAAAATGATTAACTTTAATAATATGATACTGTGGACTCGACTTTCTTCGCGTGCCCCCCTTTCGGAGAGGCGTGAATTAGTCTCTTACAGTTCGGACTCATGTCACGGTTCTGAATCTAATCTCACAAAGTGCAATGTGAGACTGATAAACACCAAAGAGTCCAATCCGGCAAATCATTTTGGAAAATTGATTTTGAATCAAATAATGCCAAAATTGAACTACTTTGCCAGATTACAGAGTCGTCACCTAAATATTTTGTTTTGAAAAATTTAGGAAACCCTGACTCGTGCCAAAGGCCACATGTCCGTCATCACCAAAGTTGACTCGGCTCGGGAACTTGGGTACGAGAGGGGAAGATCCTGAAATGAGTACCCCCCATTGCCCGATCAAAGGATTGGCCTCTACTAAGCGTGATATGTTGTTTTATAAATCTCATTTGTTCTTATCCAGTTATTAGCTAACTTTACTATGTGGCGCACACATACAAGCATAGACTAAGTCGCAAGACTTGAAACAAAACAACTTTTGTTTGCTTTCGAAAATGGTTTGAAGGTGCCACCCTCAAGTGGGCTAAAGTGTGGATTTGCCACCCTCGGGTGGGCTTAAAATATGATTTCTCACTTTGCAAAGTGGGCTTAAAACTCACAATCATCGAATTGTTCCAATTCAAGTAACAAAGCCTTCACCTACAAGCATTCAAGCAGTTAAGCATTTAAGCACATAACCTCATGGCAAGCATGCGAAACATGGCATCACTCACACTCATGCAAGTATGCTAAAGCGTAAAACTTACAGTGTACTCCAAGCCAAAACAAAAGCTAGTTAGAAATATGCATGATCCTAACTATACCAGATGCCTAATACAACACATGCAATAATGCAATTAAATAGGCTCGGGTATCTAAGATGGCATATGAATGCAACAATTTGATACACGTGTTCAAATAAGTGTTGAAATACAATGTAGTTTGAATAAGGAGCTGAGCCCGGTGCATGCAAGACAAATGAATGATGCAAACATGCAATTATAAGGCATGCTAATCAAAATATGACCCGAAACTAACCATCGAAAGCGGTTAAGTAAAAGGGAGAAAGACGTGGGGTTGGAAGACATGCACACACACACACACGCTTATTACAATATTGCGCCCTCTCAAAGGAGGATCTGAATAAATAAACTAAGCTACACTAAGCTAAGCTAATTATTACAAACCAACTAATTAACTATTCTAGCTAATTAATTATTACAACACAGATGAATAACTAACTATGCTAAGCTAATTCAAATATTACAGCACTTGAATCGAAAAGATTAGCTACGCTAACTAATTGAAACAATTAAATGGCCTCGAGGGTGAGGGACGCATGCATGCTCGGTTGGCTTCCTTCCGAAAATCCACCGCATTGCCTTTGGACGCCTCTGTTTGCACTTTGCTTTGATCTCTAAACATTACACCAGTTTCCAGATTGCTTCTGCCCCAACACAGGAACATTTTGAACAACTTTTCCACGGATGGCCGATCGGCTACCATAGGTGGCTGTTGGCCACTACTACTGGCCGGTCGGCCACTGTTTGTGGTTGTTGGCCACCCTTTCCTTAGAATTCTCCTTTTTGCTACAATGGAGAGCAAACAAAGCCAAAGCAGTGTATTCTCAAACAATATATGTACTATTACCCTCCTTATCATTTCTCAAGCTCAAAGGAGTGTAATTCTTGGCTCTCAAGCCATCAATCAAGCATTTTCAATGCATGATGGCCAGAGAGTCAAGTTTGTACAAAGTCAATGAATGCACAAATAAGACTCTAAGTACCACCACCCTATCATGCATGATCAAGGGTGATGGCGACCAAGAAACATGGCACGTTTCATCACTTTGAGTATGAAACGTCCCACATTTCTTGTGTTTGAATTAACGTCCAATCCAAACACATGCAATGCAACACAAATGCTTATCTTGCTCAAATTTTACTTTGCTCATTTTGTTTACACATTTTACATTACCGATTAATCCTTTAATCGATTAAGTCAATTGTGAAAGTCCTCTAATTAGAGAGGAGTTAACCAAAGGATGATTTAAGACATAAGAGAGATCATGCCTTTGGTTAGTAGAAACCCTCAAAAGAGGATTAAAACCATTGAGCACAAGCTCTATCTTAAGCTTAAACATAACCCTAAGGTTAACCAACCCTCAAAACAAATGAAAAAATGAAGAAATGAGGGAGGTTACAGAGTTTTCAGTGTTGAAATGGCATGAAAAATAATGCTAAAACATGCAAGTAACACATGCACAACATGTTAAGAGCTAAAACCATTAAAGCTAGTGAAGAGCACTACACTAGAGGCATGCAATATCAAGCTCAAATGACCAAACCAGCTCAAAACAGAGCTAAGATATGCCAAAATAGTGGCTAAAACATGTTGGGATTAAAGCATAGAAGACAAGAAAAACATGCTCACATGTTGGCTCACAAACAAGGCTCAAAGCATAACTCTCAAAAGCAATGAAAGAGTGGAATAAGTGAGAGTGTAACAGAGTTATACACATTGAAATCACATGCTAAATGATGTTACAACATGCAAGCAACTCATGCACAACATGTTAGAGGCCTTAAAACACAAAGCTAGTGAAGGCATTTGCACTATAGCTATACAATACAAGGCTCGAATGACCAAGACAGCTCAAAACAGAGCTAAAGTAGGCCAAACCAGTAGCCAAAACATGATGAGATCAAGTCACAAAGGGGTAGAAAAACATAATCACATGTTAGGCCATCTACACTTGCAAACAAGACACTAGAATGGGAGGCCACACCCTCTTATTTTGGACCTCAAAACACACTTTTTACCACTGAAATTCCCCTGAAATTCAGTAATTAAAAGGCAAAAAAAGGTTGTTTCAAAAGCTTTGAAAAATGGCACAACACTTAGCAAATAAGCTACAAAAGAGGGTGGATCACCCCTAACTCCAAAAAGGCCTTAAACCACCATTTTTAAACCTTAAAAATATAGGTTTTTGTAGTTGAAAACTAGGCCAAAAAACAGCATGCAAAGGTGGCCAAACAAACAACTAAAATGAAGCTTATAAAGGGTGAGCCTTATACCTTTGAAGCACAGCCACAAACAGCAACAATTCTGAGCTCAAACAAGACCTCCAAGAACCTCAGCTCCAAGATGAAGGTGTTTGGCTAAGGGTCCTAGTGCAAATGTGTAGAGAATTCCCACTTTTAAGCACAAAATAGGAAGAGAGAGAGGATTCTAGAGAGAGAAAGGAAATTTGCTCACAAATTTTTGTAACCCTCAAAATGGGAGAAAGACCCCCCATTATATAGAAAAACAAGCCAAAAGCTTGGCTTCATCCTTCCATACACGTGTATGGAGATGAGCATCAATGATCAATAACTGGTCATCGACCATCATTAGTGGCCAATCGGCCATCAATGTGGCCGATTGGCCACCACTGATGGCCGGCAGACACAAGCCACGGCCGATGGACACTGGGGATGGCCGACAAGCCACCCTCTCCTCCAGATTCAAAGCAACAAGCTCTTGGTCCACAACCAAGTACAAAACAGACAAGTTAAGAGGCTCCAAGGCAAGGTCCTCAGCTGAGACCTTCAAGGACTCAAAACGAACACGAACATGCGAAATCATCGGGCGTTCAAATGATGACGTCCAAGTATTGAGGATGGTCAAAAATGGGGTGTCTACAGTTACCCTTCTTTGACAGAACTCGGAAGTCATGAAATGGCGGGAGTGAATGTCAAAGCTCAGAGACGACCCATTTTTGACAAGGCTAAAGACTTAGACAAACAAGTAATCAAAACAAAGAACAGTTGCGCCCACAAGCTGCCTACGTATCCCTTTGCAATGAATCAAACCAGCGTAGTTCTGGGGCAAAATGCAAATGATATGCACGATGCAAAACATAACTTATAATCATGCAATGAGACTGCAACGAAACATCAAGATGCAAATGCCATGCAAAGAAACGTTACAACAAACTCATACATAAGCAAGTAAACATGAACCAAACCACATTTCATGCAGAAAGGATGTAAGAAAATTATGCAATCTTAACTATGCATCACGCAGGAAAGGTAAAGAGGAACAACCGTCGGGCACACCCGAGGCGGCAAACAAGATTCTAACGCGTGGCACACACGCAAGGAACGAGATGATGTGAACCCAGGGACACATCTTAAGGTTCCGAGCCACAGAGAACAGTAATAACAAATGAAACACATTCAACCATTATGCAATCAAAGCAAAGAGCGGTATGAACATCGGAGCCCATTCAGATGCATTTAACCAAAGCATCCTAACGCGCCGCGCGCGAGAGTGAAAAGAGAGAGGTGCAAACACCGGAGGGTGGTATAAACATCAGAGCACATTCCAATTTTTCTAACCAAAACAGAGTGGTATAAGCGTCGAAACACATTTCAAACCCTTCTAACCAGAAGGGTGGTATAAGCGTCGAACACACGATCCAAACGCTTCTAACCAGAAGGGTGGTATAAGCGTTAGGCACATGGTTCAAACACTTCTAACTAGAAGGGTGGTATAAACACCGGGCGTACCCGAGTGTTTCTAACCCAAAGAAGTACGGTGTAAGCACTGAGCATACCTGAATGCTTCTAACCAAAGAGGGTGGTATAAACATCAGGCGTACCTGAGTGTTTCTAACCAAAGCAGGGTATAAACATTGGGCACACATCCCAATGCTTCTAACCAAAGAGGCGGTATAAGCGTCAAATGCACGTCCTAAACGCTTCTAACCAAAAGGGTGGTATAAACACCGGGCACACGTCCCAAGTGTTTCTAAGCAACAAAAGAGCAGTGTAAACACCGGGCGTACTCGAGTGTTTCTAACCAACAAAGGAGTGGTGTGAATGCCGGGCGTACCCGAGTGTTTCTAACCAACAAAGGAGTGGTGTAAACACCGGGCGTACTCGAGTGTTTCTAACCAACGAAGGAGTGGTGTAAACGCCGGGCGTACCCAAGTGTTTCTAACCAACAAAGGAGTCCTAAAGACAGGAATGATCTTACCTGGAATTCCTCTGAATGAACCGTACATACAATATCGTCTGGTTGCACCAGCTTTGAATGAACCGTACATACAATATCGTACTTGTACCAAAAAGAAACTTTGACAAGTACAATACAATAGGAATGCATGTTCTATGCAAGATTGACAACATGTTCTATGCGAACGTGAAAAGTAAGCGCATGTCCAATGCAATACAATGCAACATGCATATTCTATGCAAACATGAGAGTATGTTCAATACAATGCAACACAGCATACGTGTTCTGTGCACAATGACAATGCATATTCAATGCAACATCAATAGCATATTCAATGGAAAACACCGAATGAAGAAATGTGCGTCTTAACACGACTGATTCAATCGCAACCTTCGATTTACCTCTTGGAAGAGTTACAATGTATTTCAAAAGGATACACCTTGCACATGCTGAGCATCACGCATTGAAAACACAGTTTGGAGCTTCCACAGAGGCCACTTGAGCTTAAGAAATGTACTTCCCTTGCACTTTCTTTGAGGGATCAAGGCACAAAACAGCAAAACAACATCCAATGAGAGCATCAGAGGCCTGCTGGCCACTCTGGGAAGCCACCGACCACCCATCGGCCACAAAATAATGCCATCGGCCACAAATGTGGCCGGTCGGCCAACACTGGTGGCTGGTCGGCCACCGATGACAAATTCAGGGCAATTTTGGCATTTCATCACGGGTCTTTAAATATAGGGTTCCAAACCCTATTTCTTCACTTCTTCCTTGCCCAAAAACACTATTTTTTTGCTCTAGACCATTTTCCCCTTCCGATCCAAGCTTCAAACACATTTTCCAACGACCCGCAAACGTTTGATTCGATAAACCCTCATAGTTTACAACACTTTGAACTAATTTAAAAGTGATTTCGGTGTTCTCTTCTTGATTTCCATCACTTGGGGTTTACTTTCCCCAAGTTACCCTTGACTTTCGTGGCCTCCTCCGAGCCTTGACCTTTTCTTCTATTTTTCCCCCCTCGGAGTTGACTTTTTGTTGACTTTTGGCATTCTCGCCCATTTTCCACATTTTCAGCCATTCTCTTATCCTTCCTCGAGATAGCGGACGACATCCCACACGACGGAGTTCCTCCGAGAATGGAGATGGATCCTGAGTTCAAGCCATTCTCGGCAAAGCGGCATTCGACCCTACGACGTACTATCCTGAGGTATATGTGCTACCTCCCGATAGCATCCACTAATTCAGGGGGCTTGCGCGAGGTGCACTAGAGGACCTCCTACTACGCGAGTCGGAGTCACATCTATCCCACGACGCCTCTAAGGTATACACTTTCTCTTTATTTTCTGCAATGTAGGTTACATTTCTTGTATAGCTCACACTGTCTTTCATTTGTTCATCCCAAACACCCTTATGCACTATATTTCTTACACTGCCTTGCATCTGCTTATCCTACTTATAGGGGGATTCACATGCCTTTCGCGGATACGGGACCACCTCCTCGAGGGAGTGGTATATGGAGCTTCTTGACGCCGTTTGTCACATCGTCGACGAGGTCAACTTTGGCGCATTTGCATGGGGCTCTCATGTCTCATCACGAGCTGGCCGCTACCGGGCACTTTAGTAGAGAGGTGGTGGGATACCACCGATTCCCTCCATTTCTCTATAACAGGGGAGATGCCGATGACTCCCTTTGACTTCTCTATGCTCACCGGCATAGCAGTAAGGGGTCATCCGATTTCTTATGACACCGACATGGGCAAGTGGGAGGCCACTCAGATCTAACTATTGCGGATTCGCCCACCCATCTCTCGATCAAGGATGGTGCAATATACATGGTTCGCCGATCATTTCAGAGAGACAATGTCGACGACCTGCGAGGAGACCGAGTACTATGCCCGGGGCTTCCTCATGTTCCTGTTTGGCACTACTCTGTTCGTCGACCGGGCGAACACTGTTGGGCTCTATCTTATGAGCGCTTTAGTGGACCTGTCTCGCGTCCGATTCTACGACTGGGGTGGTGCAGGCTTGGCCACACTATATGGATACATGAGCTCCACCTCCCACCGGAGCAGGCATCTGTTAGAGGGCTACTGGAGAGCTTGGGTGGTACACCCTACCCCCGCTTCGCTTACATTAGCCAGATTTCGCACACCAATAATCTATTATAATCGACTACACAATCAGTTTTTTGCTTTTTATTATCTGTCAGACACTACACACATTGTACACTACACGTTACAATCCGCTTACTTTTCATTATCTGTACATCGCACACCTTTGCAATGTCCGCACAATCACCGCTTTTCATTATCTGTACACTATACACACTGAACACTGCACTGCACACAATCTGCTATATACTCACTATTATCCTGCCACTTTCTGTAGCTATGGGTATATGTCTATTTCCCGAGGCTCGCCCTAGAGCCAGAGGTAGAGATACCACCCATGGTGTCATACTCACACAGATATGACGGGAGATGCCAGCGGAGGCCCCGAGAGTCATTCTCCTTCTTCTGCCGATTCTTCGACACTGTGACCGCCGTAGAGGTAACCCAAACCTTACAGCTATTTCAGCTTTACTTCATATTGCATCTCTGATGGCAGCTAACAACCTGTATATTCACTATTTGCTGATCACTGGCCGTGGCGATGATGCTGACAGGTTAGAGATTCGCCACGCACTTAAGGCTTCCCAATTTCGGATCTTGCTCGAGGGCCCAATTTGTTGAGCATAGTTCTTAGAGGAGTGATTCTTGCGACAGAGCCTCGGCTTGCCTGAGCTGGTGGTTCCGATGCCGCCTCCCACATACATGAGGGTCACAAAGAGGTACACCACGCAAGAGATGATCAACTTCTCCAAAGGTTGGGACGTCGACTTCTTCAAGCTTAAGGGCGATTACACTACCTTTATCCAGAGATACCTCATGTCGCCTTTGACTGGGGCCCGTAGAGGTGAGAGATCCAGAGCCCCAACGGTAGGGGAAAGAACGGGAGGATCCAGGGCATACCGAGCTCATGATAGGAGAGGCCCTCAAGCGAGGCAGGGGGTGGGGTGGCCAGAGCTGCCCACTACACTGACCTACTGAGGACGTTCCGGGGAGACCTATCAGATTCCCATTGAGCCCGCACCAGCTGGTCACGAGCTTGTAGGAGTTCGAGGTCCGACCCCGGTATGTACCACACTTTACATTTTGCATATTCAATTCATTTTAGTTATGCTTTGTAGATCACTGATCATCTCAACACATTTGTAGGCATCCATAAAGTACACCGGGCAAACTCTCGAGCTTGCGGCTTCTCTGATGAGGATGGTTCAGACAAGCCTGAACCTACTTAGCCTGTACAAGATTTCGATAAGTTTCCTTCAGTTTGCACTTCATGTTATGAAATTTTTTGCTGATACGTTAGCATTTCAACTACAATTTACCCTATACTGATCTGGACACATTACATCACTGCATTGATACACTGCTTCCATACACTGCATTCAACACTATACTCATCTTTGCATACCATAACTGATGCATTTGACAAACTGTTCTTTTTAGGTCCCTTTTCAGATACCAACCCCATCGGGAGCCGCAGCAAGACCTTCAGCGCCTCCCCCAACAGTAGAGAGAGAGAGACGCGGGACTCCAGCACATAGCCGAGGTAGAGCTAGGCGTACTCATGATGAAAGCAATCCACCAGAGCCTATCCCTAATGATGAGACAGACGAGGACGAGGAGCCAGCGAGCCCACAGTCAGAGTCATTTGAGGGTGGAGACGACAGCACTAGCTCGGGTTCTAAAGGTGGTGGCGATGCTAAGAATGGCTCTGAGGAGGGGAGCGGAGATACTGAGGAGGGCTCCGGCTCAGATTCAGATAGTAGCGCTGATGACAATAGCTTTGAGTTCATGCCCAGGAAGAGGACGAGGAGGGCCTCTCGATCCTGAGATAGGCGGCACTGATTCAGATGCTTTTTGCTTTGTTTTCTTTTTGCTAGTTGTTTTAGCACATTGTACAGCCTTAAGCAGTTCTATTTTCTTTAAAACTTGTACCCTCTATAAAAAGAAACCATGATTGGAATGAAAACAATTTTTGTTTAAAAAAAGTGTTTCATTTCGCATTCTGAGCATTCATCGCATCTCACCATTTTACACAAAAACGGGATTAATGAAAACTGAAAATTGTATTGGCAATTGCTTAATCAGGTAGTGAACCAACCAACACATAACAAACAGAGTAAAACAACTCAATGAACAAAACAACGACTCAACAGTTAAAACAAGTACAATTCGATAAACAAAACAACAACTCGATAAGCAATTTGACAAAATTCTTAAAGAGAGACTGAAGAGATGCACCAAAAGTGGAACAAAAGACAAGTTCTTAGCACCTTAAACACATGGGTGGACCATAGGGCAAAATAGGAGGCCACCGGCCATAAAAAGATACTGCCGGCCATCAAAAGTGGTTGTCGGCCACTAGTACTAGCTGGTCGGCTACAAAAGTGGCCGGTCGGCCATTAGTGCAGGGAACCTTCAGATTGCTGCCAACTGTTTTCCACTCAACACCTTATCTTCTACAAAAACTCCAGCTTCATAGTTTCTTCATTTCAGCTCTGTTTTTGCTTCAAATGGAGCCATTCTTTACCGAAAAACTCTCGACTTGGATTACGAATTTAGATGGCTTGGAAAAGCTGAATTTCTGGGATTTCGGAATAAATGCACTATTCTTGCTAAGTCGTACTCCACTTTGTTTTCTGTTCCTCCATGCCATGGCTAGATGTTGGAATCTGATTACACATGTTTTCAGCTTTGGCGGACAAGAGATATACCCTACAATCGAAGAATTCCAAGCTTTGATGGAATCCCGGCGTGACGACGAAATCTTGCCTCAGTCCCATTTCGGCCACATCCAAGTTTTAGGAAGGATGTGTGGGCTCACTTTACACGATGCTCGGTCCCTAGTTCACAACGGGGAGTTAGACATTCCAAGCTTGATTTATCAGTTTTCTGATGCCGGTGACCGCGACGACCGTATTTGGCAAAGTTTTCGGTAGCATGCCCTCTGCTTGTGTATGTTGGCTCATTTCCTGCTTGCCCCTAGCTTCGGAGGGTCTAACATTCGCCTGATAAAAGTTACCCAAGGCTTGAAAGTGGGCAAGAGCTACATTAGCTTGACACTAGCCAAGACTTTGATGGGCTTAGATGCTTTCCATCGCCGGAAGACGATTAGGTTCGCAGGAAGTCCACTACTCTTGCGTAATGTTTCCCACCCTTCTCGCATATGTTTCTTACATCACTCATTTCTCGGGCTCTGTTTTTCTCTTAAACCCTTTTTCACTTTTCTCTCCACATACACCTCTCTATTCTTTAATCTCTCTTATTTTTCATCCCTTCCCAGATATGGCTCATGGATAAGTTGAAAGTAGTGGACTCTTGCCCTGCATATTTAGCGCGCAGCTATTTCTTTCATCCACAGCTAGTAGATTTCCCAAATGAGGGATAGTGGTGCCAATGGATGTGCAACAGGTCTGCTCTTGACATTGCTTGGCGTTATCTCTGGTTTGATCTGTCTGAGATGAGCTACAGCATGTCTCGACAACCTGAAATTCAATTGATTGGTTTAACACACTATGTCTTCTACTTTCCATTCTGATTCCAATGTCAGTTTGGACATGACCAGACATGCCCAGAAGATGGGGTAAAGTACCCAGCTTCATTTCCAGTCCGAGGCACACAACTAGCTCGGTATTCCACTACATAGGGGACAAGACAACTTCTGGCATCTGCTCCCAATTTCAGTTACGCCCTTTTTGGCGAATGCATAGCTTGGCTTGAAGATGAGGCACAAACCGAGCCTACTTTAACATCTGAAGCTTCCACAAGCTCTAGGAGGGGCCACAGGAACACCTGACTAAACCATGGCCCAAGTTTATTACTTTAATCTGTACTTTAAAGTTTTCCTTTTGAATGTAATAAAAAGCAACTTCAATTTGTATCAAGAGTCGGAGAACTCCGTATTAAAATCAATGAAATTGAAAGTTGTGGGTACTGAAAATTTTCCTTTTGGTCCAAAAATGGTCTAAGTTGTAAAAAGATTAATTTGAACAAAATCAACTTTGATTAAAATTTTTCAAAACCATTTTTAATATGGATCACAACTGGACACACCCGAGATCTATCGCTGAGATGTACAACCCCGAATCCGATAACTAGAAAGTTGCCCCTTGTTTGAATAGCACTGCATTGGAGATCACAACCGAACTCTTGGATGCAGAAAAGACAAAGATGACCAGAACAATTACATGGACATAGTTGATTTGGAGGTGTTTATAGCTGGACTTCAAAATAAAGTTGCCTATGTATCCCAAAGATAGGAATCAAGCCTTACGTAGTTCGGTTTGGATTCACTTGGGTATTAACACTCTCCTTTTGTGCTCTAACTTTTGCCAAGGTCACCCTTTCTGGGTTTTCAACTTTGCGAGCTCAGTTTTTCTTATTTCAAATTTTTGTGCTCTAACTTTTACCTAGGTCGCCTTTTCAGGTTTTCGGCCTAGCGAGCCCCTCAAGGGTAGTATTTCTTCAACTTGTCCATGTTGATTGGTTAGGAGAATTCGAGGCCATCTAAGTCCATAAGAATAACATCTCCACCCGACCAAATAAATTTGATGATGTAAGAGCCAATCCAATTGGGTCTGAACTTGCCCCTAGGGTCATAGATGGGAGCTCGGTTATCTTTGAGCACCAAATCCCCTTTTTTCAGATTCTTGGACTTAACTTTCTTATTGAAAGCCCTGGCAATCCTTCGTTGATAACCTTAGACGTGGGTGAGCCAAACCTCCTCTCACAAACAAGATAAGTTCCTTGAACTGTTTCGCCAATTTGCTTTTGCTATCTGGCACTCAGCGATAACCCGCAGCGACGGAACCTCAACTTCAATCGATAACACAGCCTCTATCCCATAAACCAGAGAATATGGAGTTGCCCCAGTAGAAGTCCAAATTGATGTTCTGTAACCCCAAAGAGCAAATGACTTATCTAGCCGCCTCTATAGGTTTCCACCATCTTCCGTAGAATGTGCTTGATGTTCTTGTTGGCGGCCTCAACAAATTCAATTGGTTTGTACCGATATATGGATGACTTATGAAAAGCCACGTTATATTTCTCCAACAAGTCGATCATTTCCTTCTTAAAGTGGGAACCATTGTCCAAAATGATCTCATTCGGGACCCCATAACGACAGATAATGTTATTCCTGATGAACTTGGCTACGTATGATATTTTCAGCACTGCGTAGGATTAGGCCTCGACCCACTTTATAAAGTAGTCTATCGCCACTAGGATATACTCATGCCCATTTGACCCTTTCAGAGTAACTGCCCCAATAACATCAATTTCCCAGACTGAAAATGGCCATGGTGAAGTCATGTTGTATTGCTTCGACGGCGGGATATTCATGCGATTTGCACAGATCTGGCATTTATGGCATCGCCGAACAAAACCAATACAATCCTCCTCCATGGTTGACCAGTAGTAACCCTGTCTAAGAATCTTCTGAGCTAGCATCACTCCGCTCATGTGCGCTCCACACTCTCCTCCGTGGATGGCCTCCATTAGGCGCTTCGACTCTTCTTCATCAACACACAGTTTATGCATTCCCAGATGGCCTCGTTTGTAAAATTTACCCCTGCAGATGATAAATTGAGCAACCATTTGCCATATTGCCTTTTTATCTTTGGCATTTGCCCCTAGTGGATAACTCTCATTTTCCAAGAAGTTCCAAATGTCATGATACCAGGGGTTCTGATCTTGTACTTCATCTATTGCGGCGATTAACTTATAGGCCAGTACATACCTCTGTTTAATAATGATTGGACGTATCCAAACTCCCAAAAGGATGTTTATTATGGAAGATAGAGTTGATAAAGCGTCAGCGAACCTATTGCTCTCTCTTAACAGATGCATGAAGGTTAGCTTCTCAAACTTGGGAATCAAAACATCCGGGAATCAGATTCGGTGATAGATTTTCATCCTTTCTTCTTTAACCTTCCAGTCTCCTTTCGCTTGAGACACAACCAGGTTCGAGTTCCCAATGACATCCAACCGTTTTGTCCCTAGTTCTAGAGCGGCTTCCAAGCCAGCGATACATGTCTCGTATTCTGTTTCGTTGTTCAATACCTTGAACCGGAGTTTGAAAGCTAAAGATATGTGGGAATCGTCGGGCGCTATCAATAACACCCCTATTCCATACCCGTACTAGTTAGACGCTCCGTCAAAGTACATAGTCCAAACCTCTTCTTCAACCTACAGGATGGCCTCATCTGGGAACAAATACTCTACTACTTCGTTTCCCTTCACTGGGTGATCGGCTAAGAACTCCGCTACCGCTCTCCCTTTCACAGACTTGCGAGTCATGTACTTCAAATCAAATTCGGAGAGAAGAAGCAACCAACGAGCTAGCCTACCCGTAAGTGCTGGTTTCTCGAAAAGATATTTGATGGGATCCAATCTCGAAACCAGAATTATGAAGTGAGCTAACAAGTAGTGCCTCAACTTCCTGGTAGCCTATACCAAGGCCAAGCAAGCCTTCTCCAGCAGAGTGTAACGGGTCTCATATTCTAGCATCTTCTTCTCGTATTCGCTAAGCATGCTCCCAATTGTCGTAGCTACATCGATGATACAAAATCAACGGCTTCCCGCCTCAAGCGGTGACAACACGGTGGGTTCTATAGATACCGCTTGATCTCGCCGAAGCAACTTGGCATCACCATCCCATTGATTTCTTTTGCTTTCTTCAGAAGATCAAATAGTGGTTCACAAGTCAAGGTTAATTTTGCAATAAACCGTCTTATGAATTGCACTTTTCCTAGAAAGCTTCGCATCTCCTTTTCAGTCCTTGGTGGTGGCATGTCTAAGATGGCCTTGATTTTGGAAGGATCGACTTCGCTGCCCCTCTGTGTAATCAAGAACCCCAAAGATTTTTCCGTAACACCAAAAGTACATTTCGAGGATTCAACAAGAACCGATATTCTCTGATCCGTTGGAAAAATTTCTTCAAGGCGATGTAGTGGCCCTATCTTTTCTTGGACTTGACAATCATGTCGTCCACATACACCTCAACCTATTTGTGGATCATTTCATGTAAGAACGTGGTTGCAACCCGTTGATAAGCAACCCAAAGATTTTCGCATCAACGGCATCACCTTATAGTAGTAGGTTCCCACGATGTGGTGAAGGCGCTTCTCTCTATCCTCGGTGCCATCAAGATCCGGTTATACTTAAAACCCATCCATAAAGGAGAGCAACAGATGCCTGCGGTGAAGTCCACCAATTCGCCGATATGAAGAGGAAAGTCGCCCTTCGGACTAGCTTTGTTCAAATCTCAGTAATCCACACACACCAATCGCCATCTTTCTTCGGCACCGTAACAATGTTGGCCAACCAAGTAGGATACTCAGATACTAGCAAGAACCCTGATCTATCTCGCTTGGTGACCTCTTCTTTGATTTTGAGTCCAATTCGGTGTATTCTCCGGCTTCGCTTGTGTGTCGGGCCTCAGGTCAAGAGGATCCCAGATTATACAATCTTAGGATCAATTCCAGGCATGTCTTCGTAGGACCACGCGAAAACATCTTTGAAATCTTTTAATAAAGCGACTAAATGCTTGCGTTCCTCCGAAGACAACGAGACCCGACCGACGACGTGGATCCTTCTCAGTACCAACATTAATTGAAGTGATTTCATCAACCAAAGGTTTTACAAACCTCTCCTCCTCTCGATCAATGTTTTAAAACTGGAGGAATTTCTTCCTCGTCGTTTTTATCAAAATTTTGAAAGTCCTGATTAATGCAATAAACAAGTGGCACAAAAAAGTACTCGAAAACAGCAGTGGTACCATTCTTATTAATAACTTCTAGTTCGTCTAATTCCTCAGGTACAACCGACTCAAAAGAAAAGAAAAAAGACGACCTAGACAAAACAACGGCATCCGGGTTATCAACCCCAAGAATACTGGACTCTGACTCAGAAGAACTAGAATCTGATTCTGACTCCACAGACTCTATGGAATCAGATTCCGTTTCACTACCTGACTCAAAACTGCTGGACAAAAAGCCTTCCTCGTACTGCCAAACGAGGGAGAGTGCGATAGATGCATCCTAAATGCCGAAAGAAGGGCCCACAGCCAATTGATCTCCAATCATGGAAACAAAGAAGTCACCCCCCGAGCTCTTCGGTGTGATCTGAGGATCCAAGAGGAGACAAGCCAGCATTGCTCCCATCTCAAGTTTTGTGCCATCAGACTCATTCTCTATGCACTGTTCAGCCACAGCTGGTAGGTCAATCTGCTCTTCTGCAACTTCATCCCCTTGCAACTGTAGGTCGAAAAAGATCTCAAAGCTAGGCAAATGCTGTTTTTCTGAATTCAGCCATGGCTCAAGAAAACCACAAAATGGGAAATCCTCCCCCTCCCGGACAAAGCGACCGTTCAGGGTTCCTTGAATAGGTCTATGCACCAACTCATAGTGCTTCCCAGCTTGTTTAGCCTTGGCTCTTCCTGCCATCTCCTTTCCCTTTCTTACCCAATCCTCTTTGGTAGACGTGTAACCTAGACCAAAGGTATGAGGGTTATGTGGCACTTCGGCCAATGCAGCGACGCCCTCCCGGCCGCTCCTTCCCAATCCCATTCCGGGCATATGTCGAAGCTTATTCATGAGGTAAATGGATTGTGTGCTGACATACAGTCCCTCATCAATAGCGAGAATATCTTGCACTACCCGGGCCTCGACCAAGGTGAACCTAGACGAAAAGACATTCTGCTCGCCGTATACAATTTAAGACCTGTAGTAACCTCGGCAACGGATGTATGGAAAAGTTTCCAAAACAATAGCTACCCCTTCCATAGGGGTACTTCAGCATCTGATGCAAAGTGGAAGAGACAGCTCTTACTTGGTGTAGCCACGCCGTCCAAGGAGTAAGTTAAAGGTGGCCAGAACATCCAAAACATCAAACTCGATGTCCTGCTGTGCCGAGACAACCTGAGTTCTAATCCGCACTATCCCCATCACTTCCCGACTGGTATTGCCATAAGCTAATCACTGGCCATTGGTGCGAATCGCCAGCTTTTAAACCAATAGCATAGGCCGTACGCGATGGACACACATTGATTGAAGATCTCGTACCAACCAAGACAACTGGTATCCATTTTTCTTTACATTCCATAGAGATGTACAGTGGCTTGTTGTGCTCAGAGCCCTCAGGCGGCAATTCTTTATCTGTGAAAGTCAAAGTCGGTGAAACACCACCCTGGAAAACCAATCCCACTAACTGCTCAAGGGTGGTGTCAATAGAGAGCTTAGCCTTATCCATTGCTAATAGGACGGCTTGTCTATGCACCCGTGAGGCCATGAGTAATCCCCAAATGGAGATGTTTGCTTGAATCTTTTAAGCCGTCAGACAGCCTTCCTCCTCCAACAGTTTATTTTTCTGTTTTTCTGCTTCCTTGTCTTTCCTTAATGCCTCTGGTTGGTCCAGGTGTGGGGGCTTGAAGTACCGCCCACTTCGAGTCATGTAATCGACTTCTTCGGTATACCACGATCATTCTAAGGCGATTCTGGCCCTCATCAAGAGTGGGCAAGGCGCAAATCATCGCCTTCCCACGACATTCCTTGGCAACCGACAAACAACCGCTCGTTCTCATTGAATCGTTCTCGTGTTCACAACACATTTTGTCCTCAGGGCCTTTGGCTCTTCTAGCCCGACCTCGGTTCTTTCTTGTTTAAACCGCTTCAAAGACGGCCTGCTCAGACGTCATACACAAGCTACCCAATTCTTGAGCAAAATTCTTTATACCGGTGCTCTCCGGCAACTCCCCTTTGTCATCGACCATTCCAGTCGTTGCAGACGTTCCTGTTTCCAACTGTTCCTGCTTTGGTTGAAACACCTCATCAACATCCGGCTCATCACTAAGCCACCCTGCATTATCCGTTGATCCATTCAGGTCAAACCAATTGATGCACACATCCTCCGGATCCTGTTCATCAAAGAACGCAGACATCGATGTCCTCCTGCTCACCAAGTCATCCAACGGTTTGGCTGGCCCCTCCCGACTACATTAACCTTCATCCCCATCGCAATTCCACCATTGGCTCGCCCGACTAACCGGGCGCAATAAAGCGGCAAGGGTTGTACTCTTCTTCGCTTAAGCTCACAAAGCCCTCAGCATACCTTATTCTATCACACCCACCCCACGGGTTCAAAGTTGGGATATGGACGTGTTCATCATCATGCAGCAGACTTTCTGAATGAACAAATGCAGCTCAAGTAGAAGGGAGTGATGTATATACTGGGGTCATATGGGACGACTATTGTTTGGATAAGGTTTACTTGCCTAGGTGGTAAGGGTTGGTTATGTGGTGGGAGAGGATTTATAGTGACGTTAGGCTTCTCAAGAGACGCTATCATTTTGTTGTCAATGAGATCCTAAATCTTATGATGGAGTCTAAAGCATAGGTCGGTGTCATGACCATGCTGTTGATGGAAGGCGTAATACTTGGCCGGGTTGTGTGTAGGAGGGAGGGAATTTGGCAATGGGCGTGATTCTAGGGGCTTCAGATGCCCTTTTCTAATCAAGACCCTCAAGGCCGCAGACAGAGATATGTAGAGTGAGGTGAAAACGCTCTGGCCTCGGGGTGGGTACTTTGTGTTGTGGATCGCATGATGTGTTGTAAAGGTGTGGTTTTTCGGTGTGGTGATGACCATACCAACATCAGAGGTCCTCGAGTCGTTGTTACCCATAGCCGCATTTGAATCATGTAAACGCCTCTCCGCTCTTTTTCATGGTTAATCGACCTGTTTATTGCATCCTCTATCTATACCCCAATCTCATGAAGATCGAAAGGTAGGTAGGGTAAGACAATCATCTTCGCAGAGAATTTTCTGGCAGATTATGAACGACCATTCTTATCCGGTCTTTCTCACCGCCTAGTGGTCATCATGGAGGCCTTGGCCTCCAATCGAAAGTGAAGAAGTCGAGAAGCCCTTCTTCTCTTGTCAGATTGCCTCGAGATCACGAGTTGTGACCTCGATTTGAGTGTTATAAGAATACTGGGCAATGAAGGCCTCGGTCATCTCTTCTCAGCTCATTTTCACCAAATCCTTCAGTTTAGCATACCAGATGGCCACAATACCGGACAGGGTTTGGCCAAAGAGAGATAATTTCTAGAGTCTAGTCAAAGCCCATCACCAGAGAATATCCGAAAATTTCAAATGGACCATGGGATCACCTAAACCGTCAAGCGTCTATGCGAGGTATTTTAAATCTATCCGGTAATGTCACCGTCGAATTTGTGTAGCCATCCTCTATATCTGGGATCGAGTTGACTCCCTAAGCACGTTTGAAAAGCTTCTCAAGCTTGCTCACTTTTAAGGCGGTAGGATTGACCTCAAACTCGAACGATGTATCCGCGGTAGGTCGGTGCTTGAAGTCCGAGATGGGATCGTTCGCTAGAATGTCCGCATTCTCGACATTAGTCAGAATTGTATCCCCGGGTGTCGGAACCCTAAGTGGGGGTGGGTACGAAGCGGAAGCTGCTGTTTGTTGTGGTTGTTGTTGCTATTGCTGTTGAAGCCTAGCAATTACTTCAGCCTGCTGGGCTACATCCTCCGTTTGGCGAGTGGTAACCTCCGCTTGGTGAGCAGCATCCCGTTGCATGGCCTCGATAGTCTGTTGAAGTTGACGCATCATATCCTCCATATTGAATATGGGGTGTTGATCTATCTGACCCAGTGTGTATTCTTTTTCTGAGGTGGAAGTAAGAAACTGGACTTCACTGAGCACAGGTGATTGACGAACCGGTGAATTATGCTGAACTCTCCTTTGTCTCGTAACCGGGGGTAGCGAAGCAAATACTGGTTGTCCTCTCACAAAATCCCCAGATCGATAAAGCCGCCTTACTCGTCCAGTGCTTAGGGGTAATCGCTTGCCGGAAGCAATGGTGAAAATACTACCTTGCAAAAAGAGAAAATAAAGCAAAAAGGAAAATAATCAAGAAACACACAAAGACTCGGCTTAGATAGAGACAACACATACGCTTAAAATCATAAGTTGGACCATCTGTACTCAAAGACTGATTTTTTGCCCCCTAAATTTTCTGCCTTAAAACTGATACCCTCAAAACTTGTAATTGATACATACATTCTTATAGAGACACACCCTAACAACACATATCAAGCAAGTGAGAGCCAAAACACCCTATGGTGGTTTCCTGCCTTAGTTTCGTTAGAGCTAGGGGTTCACTATGCACGATACCTGCGGTTCAAACAATCTTGCATTCGGGTGAGCAACCTGTCTTAGTTTGGAATAGTTTCTAAGGCTTCTGATATGCAACTAGGTCAATTGGTCTAAAAAGGGTGCCTCAGCAAGACTACCTAATATACCTCTCGCTCCTAACACCGAAAAGTGAAAGGGATCAAACAATACAATGTGGTCCAGATCCAAGGTTTGTGTTCCCATCGCGGCAGAGCCCATAACCGACAAATTTATGGTACACTTTTCCAAGCAAGCCTTAGGCAAACCGCCAGAATAGCAGATGGCAAACATCGTGACTTAGGCGACTCTATGCAAATGCAATGCAAAGAAACACATAAATGTAGATAAAACAACATATCATGAGTTCGAGTCAAGTTCTCTAAATCTCGGCAGAGTCGCCAGTGTGGGACTCGATTTTTTTTCAGCTACTTCTTTCGGAGAGGCACGAATTGGTCTCCTACAGTTCGGACTCCTGTCACGGTTCTGAATCTAATCTCACAAAATGCAATGTGAGATTGATAAACACCAAAGAGTCCAATCCCCCAAATCATTTTGGAAAATCGATTTTGAATCAAATAATGCCAAAACTAGACTACTTTGCCAGATTACAGAGTCGCCACGTAAATATTTTGTTTTGGAAATTTAGAAAACCCTGACTCATGCCAAAGGCCACGTGTCCGCTATCACCAAAGTTGCCTCGGCTTGGGAACCTGCACGAGAGGCGAAGGTCCTGAAATGACGACCCCCGATCGCCCGATCAAAGGATCGGCCTCTACTAAGCGTGATATGTTGTTTTATAAATCTCATTTGTTCTTATCCAGTTATTAGCTAACTTTACTATGTGGCGCACACATACAAGCATAGACTAAGTCACAAGACTTGGAATAAAACAACTTTTGTTTGCTTTCGAAAATAGTTTGAAGGTGCCACCTTCAAGTGGACTAAAGCGCGGATTTGCCACCCTCGGGTGGGCTTAAAATATGATTTCTCACTTCGCAAAGTGGGCTTAAAACTCACAATCATCGAATTGTTCCAATTCAAATAACAAAACCTTCACCTACAAGCATTCAAGCAGTTAAGCATTTAAGCATATAGCCTCATAACAAGCATGCGAAACATGGCATCACTCACACTCATGTAAGTATGCTAAAGCGTAAAACTTACAGTGTACTCCAAGCCAAAACAAAAGCTAGTTAGAAATATGCATGATCCTAACTATACAAGATGCCTAATGCAACACATGCAATAATGCAATTAAATAGGCTCGGGTATCTAAGATGACATTTGAATGCAATAATTTGATACATGTATTCAAATAAGTGTTGAAATACGATGTAGTTTGAATAATACGCCGAGCTCGGTGCATGCAAGACAAATGAATGATGCAAACATGCAATCATAAGGTATGCTAATCAAAATATGACCCTAAACTAACCATTGAAAGCGGTTAAGTAAAAGGGAGAAAGACGTGGGGTTGGAAGACATGCACACGCACACGCACACGCACGCTTATTACAACATTGCGCCCTCTCGAAGGAGGGTCTGAATAAATAAACTAAGCTACACTAAGCTAAGCTAATTATTACAAACCAACTAATTAATTATTCTAGCTAATTAATTATTACAACACAGATGAATAACTAGTTATGCTAAGCTAATTCAAATATTACAGCACTTGAATCGAAAAGATTAGCTACGCTAACTAATTGAAACAATTAAATGGCCTCGAGGGCGAGGGACGCATGCATGCTTGGTTGGCTTCCTTCTGAAAATCCACCGCCTTGCCTTTGGACGCCTGCTTGCACTTTGCTTTGATCTCTAACATTACACCAATTTTCGACTACTTCGCCCAACACAGAACATTTTGAACAACTTTTCCAATCGATGGCCGGCCTTTGCCATAGGTGGTTTTTACCACTACTATCGCTTGGCCACCACTATTTGTGGTCGCCGATCACCATCGGTGGCCTGGCCGGCTACCCTTTCTCGAATTCTCCTTTCAAGGTAATAGAGAGCAAATAGAGGCAAAGCAATGTATTCTTAAACAATATATGTACTATTACCCTCTTATCATTTCTCGCTTAAATGAGTGTAATTTTGGCTCTCGAGCCATCAATCAAGCATTTTCAATGCATGATGGCCAAAGAGTCAAGCTTGTACAAAGTCAATGAATGCACAAATAAGACTCTAAGTACCACCACCCTATCATGCATGATCAAGGGTGATGGCGATCAAGAAACATGGCACGCTTTCATCACTTTGAGTATGAAACGCCCCACATTTCTTGTGTTTGGATTAACGCCCCATCCAAACACATGCAATGCAACACAAATGCTTATCTTGCTCAAATTTTACTTTGCTCATTTTGTTTACATATTTTACATTACCGATTAATCCTTTAATCGATTAAGTCAATCAGAAAGTCCTCTAATTGGAGAGGAGTTAACCAAAGGATGGTTTAAAACATAAGAGAGATCATGCCTTTGATTAGTAGAGACCCTCAAAAGAGGATTAAAACCATTGAGCACAAGTTCTATCTCAAGCTTAAACATAACCCTAAGGTTAACCAACCCTCAAAAAATGGAAAAATGGAGAAATGAGGGAGGTTACGACTTTTCAAAGGTTAAAATGGCATGAAAAATAATGCTAAAACATGCAAGTAACACATGCACAACATGTTAAGAGCTAAAACCATTAAAGCTAGTGAAGAGCACTACACTAGAGGCATGCAATATCAAGCTCAAATGACCAAACCAACTCAAAATAGAGCTAAGACATGCCAAAATAGTGGCTAAAACATGCCAGATTGAAGCATATAAGACAAGAAAACATGCTCACATGTTGGCTCACAAACAAGGCTCAAAGCATAACTCTCAAAAGCAATGAAAGAGGAATACGGAGAGTGTAATAGAGTTATACACATTGAAATCACATGCTAAATGATGTTACAACATGCAAGCAACTCATGCACAACATGTTACGTGCCTTAAAACACAAAGCTAATGAAGGCATTTACACTATAGCTATACAATACAAGGCTCAGATGGACTAAGACAAACAAAACAGAGCTAAAGTAAGCCAAATTAGTAGCCAAAACATGCTGAGATCAAGTCACAATGGGGTAGAAAAACATGCTCACATGCTAGGTCATCTACATTTGCAAACAAGACACAAGAATGGGAGGCCACCCCCTTCTATTTTGAATCTCAAAACACACTTTTTACCACTAAAATTCCCCTGAAATTCAGTGATTAAAAGGCCAAAAAAGGTTGTTTCAAAAGCTTTGAAAAATGGCACAACACTTAACAAACAAGCTACAAAAGAGAGTGGACCACCCTTAACTTTGTAGTGGACCACCCTTAACTCTAAAAAGGCCTTAAACCACCATTTTTAAACCTTAAAAACATAGGTTTTTAGTTGAAAACTAGGCCAAAAAACAAAGATGCAAAGGTGGCCGCAAGCAACTAAAATAAACTTAAAATGGTGAGCCTTATACCTTTTGAAGCACAAACACAACAAAGAACAATTCGAGCTAAAACCAAATTTTGAGAGCTCAAAGAAGACCTCCAAGAACCTCAGCTTCAAGGTGAAGGTGTTTTAAGGGTCCTAGTGCAAATGTGTAGAGAATTTCCACTTAAGCACAAAATAGGAAGAGAGATAGGATTCTAGAGAGAGAGAAAGAAAATTTGCTCACAAATTTTGTAACCTCAAAATGGAGGAGAGACCCCCATTATATAGAAAAACAAGCCAAAAGCTTATTTCATCCTTCCATACACGTATGGAGATGAGCATCACGATCAACAAATGCCACAGCTTGGTAAATAAATATCTAAAAAGGAGAAAAATGGTCATAATATCATTAGTGGCCAACCGCCAGAATAGCCGGCCATCATCAATGTGGCCGATCGGCCACCACCGGCGGCTGCAGACACAAGCCATGGCCGATGGACACCGGGATGGCCGACAAGCCACCATCTCCTCTAGATTCAAAGCAATAAGCTCTTAGTCTACAACCAAGCACAAAAATGCAAGTTGAGAGGCTCCAAGGAAGGCTTAATGAGACCTTCAAGGACTCAAAACTAACACGTAACATGCAAAATCATCGTGTTCAAACGATGACGCCCAAATCTTGAGGATGGTTAAAAATGGGTGTCTATAGATACTTTCGTGAGGATAACTGTTGAGGTTAAAGTTCGTACAAAATGTAAATGTGCCCTAGTTTAAGAGGATTATTGTAATTTATCCACAATTAAAATGAAAAATATCGCTAAAAAAAATTTTTTAAAATAATTTTCAAAATCAAATAATCATTGTTAATATGTTTCAATTGCTTTTGGTGTTTTAAGTAATAGATTATTTTACTAAAAAAGACAAAAGACACTAGAAAAAAGTCAACTTTTCTCTTTACTTTTTAAAATGTCTTTTTGCAAAAAAATTTAAAAATTAACTAAAATAGTACATTTTGTTTTGACTTGTACTTTAATTAAATGGTGTGTCTTGCGCTGCTTACTCAAGTAGGAGAACTGAGGAAATATCATTTTTTATAACTTTTAGAAAAATTCAATTTGTACACCAGTAATTTTCTCAATGCCCATCATCATCCTAATTTTCTAGTTACATTGTTATCCCTTAATCAAGTTACTGTCTTATCTCTCAAGTATATCTCTCAATTTCTCAATACATACTCTTCATTCATAGCCACTCCACCATTACCATCAGCATCCGTCACCATCATTGTCAACGACTCCTTCTACAGTCTTTTATTTCCACAGCAACTCGAAACCCCCATTGACGACTCTCCCACCATTGCTAACAACATCTTACAGTAACCCTCCGTCCCAACCTAGTCTTGTGAGAGTGTGAGAGAGAAAGAGAGAGATTGTGATATAGGGTTTGGGTTTCTAGATCTAGGGTTTGAGCAATCGAAGAAGAAGAAGAAAAGAAAGGGTTGGAGACGGGACTGGTTGTATAGGGTAGGGCAGAACGAAAGATGGTGCTTGATGATAAAAGGGTGGACAACAAAGTTGGGGGGAGGCGCAATGAGACTAAAGAAGAGGGTTGGTGGTGGTTGTAGTGGCGAAGACTAAAAAAAGATAATGAAGTGGTTGATGCCATTGGCAGGAGGGTAAGGAGACCGTGGAGGGAAGACGATCGCAGGTAGGGGTGGCTGCTAAGGCGTGATAGTGGTTAGGGTTCGGTTTTGTTGGAGAAGAGGGAGGATAGTTTGGTATTATTTGAAAATTAGTGATATGTATCAAGCCAAAATCAAAGCTTTTAATTTGAGTGTGATGATCTAAGCAAAAAGAAATATGATGGTGTGTCCTAAGATATATATAGAATTACTCTCACTTTTATTACAAAATTTGTAACTTTGTTGAAGTATCATTGTTTGGGATGAGCTCTTTCATACTTTCATCTATTCATTTATATTTATATCCATCAAATTGATCCCAATTCAAAATCAAAGTCGATAATCAACTATTCAAATTTATAAGTCTCATATTATATTGTAGGTCATTCATATAAAAAATTAATTTATTAGACATATATAAATATAAATAAATTATATTTTATTTTATAAAATGAACAATGATATCATTTATCATGGAGACCGAGACCAAGTAAACTGTTGAAATCATTTATAAATTATACAGGGAAGACACCATGAGTTTGTCTTTAAGGTACCGAAAGCGAGAGATGACAATGGTTTGTGAAAATGTTGGCCAACCGATTAACAAAGGGGAACATACTAAAGAGAAAGATGTTTAGCAAGCACTGTTCTAACAAAATGGCAATTGACCTAATATGCTTGGACGAATGAAACACCGATTGAAGCCAAAGCAAGAGCAGATGATTATTACACCAGATCACGTGCACAAGAGGAGAAGGACAAAAGTCGCTAGTAACATACTTGAGCCAACTAACTTCAAGAAGAAAGATGGGCTAAAAGAAATTCAAATTTCTGGAGGAACGAGAGATATTCGTTTTGGCAAACCAAGAAACAAGATTGGAAACCCAAAAAACACAATACCCAAATGTAGACTTACAATCAATAGTGTTTCGCCTAATTAAAAATCAAAAAACATGAAGATCAAAGGTACTTGGTGTATAGGTGAGACCATGAAAGAGTGTACTTAACAAAGCGAAGCAAACGCTTAACAGAGAGAAATCACCATTGGTAGGTGTACGCATGTAAAAATGGCAAGCTTGGTTGATAGCCAAAAAGAGATCAGATTTAGTGATTGTCAAGTATTGTAAAGCCCCAAAAGAGTAACGATAGAGAGAAGGATTAGAAAAGGAAGATCGTAGAGGAGAGACCAAAGCTTAATCAAATAGGAGATGGGCAAGGCTTACAATAATCGAGCCCAAATTTTGTGAATGATCTCCCCGAGCATATTTTTGTTGAGAAAGGAAATAATGTATAGAGGTTCGAACAGAGATCCCAAGAAAATAAGACAAATGGCCTAACTCTTTCATAGGAAAGCAAGATGCTTGGAGCAACCAAGGTTTGAATATGAAAAGGATCACCGCCAAGGAGCAAGATGTCATCAACATAAACCACTAAAATGGTAATGGAATGAGAGGTTTTGTGAATGAAAAGAGAGGAATCACAATGACTATTATGAAAACCTTGAGAAAGTAAGAAGGTAGAAAATGTAGAATACCAAGCTCGGGTTTGTTTTGCTTCCATACAAGGCCTTATGAAGCTTACACACATGGGTAGGGAGAGAAAGAATCAACAAAAACCAGAAGTCAGTCATGAAAACCTCTTCTTCTGCTTACTATAAAGGAAAGCATTGATATATCCAACTGCTTGAAGGGCCAATGATGATGTAAGGCAAGGCAAAGAATAATCCGGATTAGGAAGCTTGGCAACGGATCAAAGTCTCTCAAAATCAATACCTTCTTGTCGAGGTACCTTTAGCAACAAGACAAGCCTTATAGCGAGCAATGGAACCATCAGAGTTGCGTTTGATCTTAAAGATCCATTTACACCCAATTTGATTTTTATGAGAAGGCAAGGAACTATGACTGTGTATGCTTTTGCAAAAGCTCCAAACTCTTCTTTTCATAGGCCTTAAACCAAACAGAGAGGTAAGGGCATTTGGTAAGCATGAGGTTCGTAATCAAGCAGTATAAAGAAAAAGAAAGACTGAGAGAAGCAGAGAGACCAGAAGATTTAGATCAAGTGATCATAGGATGAACATTTGTAGAAGAAGAAGAAGAAAGAGGTGGAAGGTCAATGTGGAGGGAGTGAATAGGATAGGTATGTATAGTAGATGTAGGAGGCTGAGCTGAGGAAAATACAGCAGCAGAAGGCAACACTGGAGGCACACCAGCAGAGGGTAGATATGATGGAAGCAGAGCAGCAATAGGTGGCAGCACTAGAAGCTGAGATTGAGCAAGCACAACAGTTAGTGAGAATTGGTGAAGACTAGAAGCCGAGATGGATTAGGCACAGCAGCAGAAGGTAGAACTAGAGTTGGAGACTAAGGCAACTATGAAGGAGACGACACACCAGATGGAGGCAGAAAGCAGTAGGGTGGCAAGATCGAAATCGAGATGGAGCAATGCATACGAGGACAGAAATGAAGATTGTGCAAATGAGACTTAGCAGAAGGCTGGGAAAAGAAAGATAGAACTGGTACACAAGAAGTAGCTGGTGCACAAGAAGACTGATGAACATGGGGAGAAGCCCAAAAGAAAGTCTGAATATCTCCCAAAGAGGAAGGCTGAGATAAAGCGTAAATGTACAGAGAGAGAAAGGAAAAATATGCTCATGAAAAATCACATGTCTAGACAAATAAAGTTTACCGCATTTAGGATCAAACATTGATAGCCCTTAGCAAATGGATGATATCCCAAAACACACAAGACACGTATCTAGGATGAAGTTTAGATAAACTATATGGTTGAAGCCAAGGAAAACATTGACCAAATACTCTAAAGAAGGAATAATCAGGATAGCATGAAAAAGCACTTCATAAGAAGATTTATTAGCAAGAATAGAAGAAGGCATCCTATTAATAAGAAAAGTAAAAGAAGAACCGTGATCAAACCAAAAATGTAATGGAAGAGAAGCATGATGAATCAAAGCAATAGAAGTTTCTAATAATATGTCTATGCTTGCGCCCACCCCATTTTGGAGCAGAGGTGTATGACAGGAATGTTGATGAACAATCCCATTGTTTAAGAGAAAGCATGCATTTTATTATTGAAATATTCAAGACCACCATCAGCGTAAGAACTTGAAGAAAGTAGAGAATCGCTTCTCAACATAAGATTTGAATTCAACAAATTTAGCAAAGACCTCACTTTTGTAAGCCAAAGGATAGAGCCAAGTAAAGTTTATTAAAATCATCTACAAAAATCACATAAAAACTTGAAGCCGATGTAGATTTATTAAAAGGACCCCAAACATCACTATGAATCAAAGACAAAGGTTGTTTGATGCTTGAATTTGACAATTGAAATGGCAATCTATGACTTTTTAGAAATGCAACATTCTCAACAATCAATAGCAATAGTAGAGTCTTAGTAGGTTTACAAGAAAAAATGCTTTTGTTGAATGGGGTAAAATTTCCGGTAGTTAAGGATGGCTCTAATCTATGATGCCACATTTCAGAGAAATGTACTTTTATTGAAAGCATGAAAATTAGCTTGAGGCAATGCTAGAGATGAATGTAGAGGAGATTGAAAATGATATAAGCTTAATAGCGCGCTGGGAACTCTTGGCGAAGAATTCTCTTCGATTTCTTGTCCTCTAATCAAAAGTAGAAGCATCAAAATAATGTTGCGCTATTGTCTTTGGCAAGTATGATGAACCGAGAGAAGATTAGAGGAAATAAGCAGAGAACGCAAGATATAATTGAGACTTAAAAGAGAAACGGTGATGGAGTAAGTAAAATACCCTTTCGACTTCAGCAGGATGTATTGCGAATCAGACCGCCATTACTCAATCGTAGAATACCGACATCAAGACTAATAGGCTTGATAGAGATTTTCTTCTCGAAATTGTTCAAACTATCATTGGTCACGGATCAAGGGCGTACCAATCCAAATACCAAGGCATAAAGGCAGAAAAAGAGGAGGAAGAGACAGATTTGAAAGCGGAGGTAAGCAAGAAGCCACAAAGCTTTAGAATTAGATATAGATCGGACTTAAGATTGACCAGAGGTTGATATTGCGACAGGCATCCAACCGATGCCAACAATCAGACGACATATGTAACTGCTAAAAACACCCACAAATTTGACAAACAGTCCATGACACCCTCTACTTCTAGAAAAGAATCGACCACGATTGGATTGGAGAAAATCGACCTCCTCCGCCTCCCTTTTTAGAGAAAAAGAGCGCACGGTGAACCACGGAATATCCAAAGAACCGTAACCACGCGAATATCCAAAACCAAACCGACGGAATGCCTAAGCCCTCAAGTAGCGGTAGAAAGCAACATTTGGTTGCTCAAGAGGAGATGATTTTTGTAAGTTTTCAATTCAACATGAATTGATTCAAAACAAAGCAAGGCTAATTACAATTCATCTATGGAAATGCCTTTCCGATCATGCTTCAAATCATAGCCTTCAAGGAGTCATACTCGCCACGAAAGCCATTCAATGCGATTAACACAAGATCTTTATCTTCAACTATCGCAGCATACAGTGCTAATTGATTTGACACCCCTTGATCTCGAAAGTCAAATACTCCTCCATGGACGACCTCTTGGACACAGATTTAACTTATTTTTTAAGTTGATGAATATGTGAACGAGAGAGAATGGTGAATCTCTTGATCAAAGCATTCCAAACTTCATAACAAAGTTGTTGAAACCGCATAAATAAAGGAATAGATTATTGAGAAGATAGAGTTATCGTAGAAGACAATTGAGCAACATGTGCATCTATGAGATCCCACCGAATCCTCGTAATTAGATACTCATTCTAGAAGAGTCTTGATCTCGCCGGGCAATAAAGGACATAAGAATCGATCCATCGACATATCCAAGCAAACCAAGATGCAGCTGCGGTAAACATATTGATGGATTTGGTTTCTCCAAATCGTAAAATTTGAAGATCGCTTCACCGCTACAAATGAGTGATAGATCGAGATGAGAAGTGTCAAATTTTGAGGCAAGATAGTTGAAGAAATCTAATAAAACCGAGATCAAGTAGTGAGTCGCGAAGAGAATCAACCCATTGAATTCAAGGAATCAAGCTCGCTTGGAGCTTTATTCTTGCTCGCTACCACGAGAAAATAAGAATTTGATTTTCATTGAATGAAATCGTATGAAATAAAGCTCATATATATACAAAATACAAGAACTGACTATCTCAGAATAAACTAACAAACTCACTATACAAACTAACAAACTCACTAACAAGTAGTCACTAACTAACTAAATAATATTTGCTTTCGTTATTCTCATATTATTATGCATCAATAGAGAAGTGCTTTTAACATTTCACGAAAAATAATCATGAAAAAGATTTGGTGGACCTTTTTGGATTGACATTTAAAATAAAGCATCACACACTAATTCAAAGTAATCTAAGGGTCATAAATTCTTCATAACTCATTTTCATAAAAAAATTTCATGATCCTAATATT